>JANCMC010043070.1:253671-282575 GCA_024363005.1 Charaxes varanes | reverse complement strand
CTTGCATTTTGAACCGTCGGTATTATTTTCAATAGCAACACTTGTAACGAAATCAATATCACTTGCCGGGTTCAATGGGTAACCACTGAGATTAGCCAATTTCGATAATATATGGATAAGATTCTCGTCTTTTCGTTGAGGAATTCCCTTAATTTGAATGTTAGATCGTCGCAACCACTGCTCATCGATGATATCGTTAACTTTAGATTTTAGTTGGTCTAAATCTGACCTTAACTCGCCTAAATCAAAAAGTTTTGTTTCTATGCCAGAGACCCTCTTCTCCGTATCATCAATTTTGGTAAAAACTGTATTCTCATACTCTGACATATTTTTCTTAAATACGTTAAGACCGTCTTTAATTATTTGTATAGAAGCCATCTGTATTTGTATATCCGAAATTTGTGACGAAATCGTTGCAAGCAAAGTATGATTACAACTATCGAAAGGTTTAGAAGCCCTGGAGGGTGATAATGGTTCAATAGACTTAGATGTTTTGCAATATCCTTTATCACTGCTCAAACTTTGATTTTCGCCATGTGAAGATGACGCTTCCTCAGTGTCAATGATCCCTATAACAGGGGTTTCGTCACCTCTCAGTTTTATTTCTAAGTTTATTATATTGAGCAGTGAACATGTTGAGACATTTTATATGAAAAGATTCATTATATTTGGAGCAAATCAAATGTACAATGTCTTTAGTTTGCTTCGAGCATCCTTCAAACCTGATTTTTATTATGTATGTTTTATTAAAGGAGAAAAGGATAAATGTATATTTTACCCACAAGTAATCAGAAGAGTTTGACGGCGTTGATATTGCAAGTCTGCCAGACAAATCTACCAGGATCGCATAGGTTTAGGTAGTCCGATTAAAGTTTCTATTTGACGCTGCCACGAAGTGGGAGGTGCTTCAACGCCCGTGTGTGCGTTACACGCAGCAATTGAAGATGTGTGCTTTAGTTGACTGCTATTAAAACTGCTTCTCGCACTCGTACACTCCTAGTACTATTAGTTACTTTTTAGTTTATAATAGTTTTATAAAAATGTTAAAATTGAATTAAAACCGTCCACTTTATACAATTCGCAGTACATGAATTAACACATATTTGTGTAAACTATGTGTTTTTTAAATTTGTTAGGAGTATCCACAAATTTTACGATTTTTTGTCTCCGCCCTCCCGATCCCCCTTACTTGTCCTAAATTGTCACATTTTCGAAACCCCCTTGATGTGACATCACATATTTTTAATTATATACAAGTTTTAGAAATAACAGAAAGACAACAGAAAACAGCCGTTTCATGTTTTTTAAAGTTTTTTTTTAAATATTTTTAAACAGCGGACCCGGCAGACGCTGTCCTGCCAGAACGTTGGGTTACTCTTACTATTTACTACATCCTATAATATTATTCCCTTTTCCGTTTCCTTTCCCGTTCCTGATGTTTTTACTGATACTTTTTTATCCCATGTCCATCTCCTGGTTCTAGGCTACCACCAATATCCTGGTTCTAAGCTACCACCAAAACCTGGTTCTGGGCCACCACCGATTTTCAGTCACATCAGTTCAAGCGTTCCTGTGTCAATAGTGTGATTAACGCGACTTTCTTTTTGACTTATGTCTCTTTATGACTAAGCGTGCGATATGGATTTTGACATGTGATGTCACAAACCTTTTAATCCCCTCCTTCCCCTTGTCACACAGTGCCATATTTTGGTGATACCTACCTCCCTTTAACGTGTGACAAATTTCCGGATGACTCCTTATATGTGTTGTGTTGTGCCGTGTCTCACATGTACACTAAGCTTAAGCTTTTTGTGGTTTCGCGTTAGGTTGGAACGACAATCCAGATACACATGGACAACCTGGCCGATACGCTGGAAGATAGCTATGATGTGAGTGTCGCTTTTACATTGTGGTCCCACCGTCTAGCTTTCGTTTTGTTGTTTGTTATTGACTTAAGGCCAATTTACATCGGACGAGCGAATGCTCATTCTACTTTACTCTATCAAATTATTTTAATGTGAACAGACGTAGAGTATTCTTTTGTTGTTCTGCCTGCGTTCACAAACGTTCTAATTTTAGTTTATTGCTCGTTGATATTTCTGTGTAAACGCTTAGAACGAGCTTTTGTTTATACTAAAAGATCGAGAAAGAATGCTCTTGCTCTGTGTTCGTTAGGTCTAAACCCACATTAATAATGTATACTGAGTGCTTAGCATGAACATTCTCGATAGTTTTGTTTACTTTTACGTTCGAAACGAAACGTCAAATGAAGGTACGTGCTGCCATTTTATACGACTTAAATGGTCGTAAAAGGTCGAGGATTCGATTCGTGCTAATTCTAATTTCATTCGTGCTAATTCTAATTTCATTCGTGCTAGCAATCTTTAGCAACTCTAGTGGATCTAACCAGTTATCGGGCCGATAAAGGGAAAGATCCACCCACCCTCTGGACAAACAATTCTATTCCGTTATTGTCAACTTGCTAACATTGTCGTCATCTCTGGTCTAGTGTGTTTAAGACATTGTAGTTATATCAACAGCTTATCTTAATATAAGAGTCTTTGTCGTAACGATTTTATGTAAAACTGCTTCGCGGCTCGTCTATCATATTAACTCAATACACAATAATTATTCAATTCGTCACGTCAATTCATAGCACATTGTGTCAGTTTTGAAGGCCAAAATGTTTTAGCTGATAGGTACTTGAGGTACCTATCTATCTATCTATCTATCATATTCAATATGTCAATATCTGAAATAATAATTTATTTATTTATAAATACACCAACGGACCCGGCAGACGCTGTCCTGCGCTAACGTTGGGTTACTTACAATTTACTACATTCTGTTATCCTATAATGTGAATAACATAACCTTTCCCGTTTCCGTTCCGTTCCCTTTCCCGTTTCTTTTCACGTTCCCGTTCCCTTCCTTTACTTTCCCGTTCCTGTTCCCTTTACCATTGTCAGTATTTTCGAAAATTACCCGTTGCAAAAAGAGAGATAGACATTTTTATGTTAGATAAATAACAAACCTGTACACGTTATCATAATTTCTAATTACCTAATTTGGTACCGTCCTTTAGAAGTTACGCGCTAACATACCGACATTTCGGAAAATATTTTTTATTAATATAGAAGTAGATATTTTTAGTGTTAACTAGGGGCTCAATATTTTTAACATTCAGTGAATATTAATAAAATGTATGTGTAGCAAAATGCTTTAATGTTATTTGTGTTTAATTTAATAGAAGTTTTTGATTGTAAATTATTCTTTATTTGGGTCTAAAGTTATTCTGCGCGAAATATAACTGTATAAAAAGACGTTATATTTGAAAAATTGTTAGTCATTCCGAAACAAAAATAAATTTCATACTGCAAGTCACTGACCCAATTACTATAATCCTTATTCAGTAAGAACAGGGCATAGATTGTACTCCTAAGCGGAGCCAATAACCTCAAGATTGATTGATTGGAGGCACAAGCTCAGATCTACGAGTCACCGTTAACCGGATTTCTTATTACGTTAAGGAAATTAAGAGTAAAGCCAAGACTTAATAAGATCGACCGTAAATCGGGAACCTTCGGTAATGTTTTAGCAACTTAATAAAATCGGTAAAATATCGTATATATCTTATCCAAATATATAAAGCTGAAGAGTTTATTTGTTGATTTGCTTGAACGCCCTAATCTCAGGCACTATTTGTCCCATTTGAAAATTTCTTACAGTGTTAGATAGCCTCTTTATCGAAGAAGGCTACATATCATTACGTTAAATTTGAACCTATGGTTTTTTACCTAATTTTACGCGGACTAAGCCGCGGGATCAGCTAGTTGTATATATCAAAAATTTCGACCAGAAAGACCATTATGACCAATTGAATTACGTTTTATCGAAGGTTTAGTTATTAGCAGTTAGTTAGCTTACTTTTATTACGTATTAACCATGAATGGAGCATTATTCTGTAAGATCTAAACTTGTATCTTACAGAATACACTTTACGTCACGAGTTTAACAACTAGGATGATGGATGTTTTTTTATGTTACAAGGGGCAAACGAGCAGGCAGTAGGCAGCTAACTGCCTGCTGACGCCCATGGACATCTGCACGACCAGGACGCAAGCAGATGCGTTGCTGGCCTTAATGACGAGTTTAGGCCTCCGGGAAGACTCACAAACCGAACGAAACGCGACAACAATACCATCACTTGTCGTGACAGCATTGCTACCACTTTACGCCGATGTTATGTAAGAAAGAGGTACTGGTACCCGGACGCACCGGCCAATTCGGCTACAAGCGCAATAGTAGTAGTAAGTAGCAATGGTGCTACCTCTAATTAGAAAGACAGGAGGTGTTAGTTGGTTATAATTGCCACTAAATTCAGAGATGATTATTATGTTTGTTGAGATAAGATGATGATTGTTGAGAAGAGATGGAAGCATAGGTTTCTATAAAACCAATCCGTTAAATATACGCACCGGCAGAATTAGCAAAACATAAAAAAGGGAGAATATATTACGGTTTTATTTTTAAATAATAATTAAACATGAACCAACAATTAAAATTCCACGTTTCAACATTATTTTGCAACACCTTACTTGAAGTTTAATGAAAGAAAAAACTAAAGTAACAACTACTCATGTAATTTTTGACCTTTAAAGTATATTTAATCCTGCAAATCTTCTTCTTCCTAGTGTTATCCCAGTCTGGTACCAGGGTCCGCTTAGATTGCAGAGGATTTGGCTGTGGGGCGAGTAAAGATGACCGATTGCCATCTGACGTCATCCATGCGTCTTATATGTATAGGAAGTTTATTGTAAAGCTGTGCTCCTTCCAAAGTTAACGTTTTATTTCTGCCGAAATGAATGGTTCTTGGTCTAGGAACAACCAATGAAATATTTGCTTATTAAGTACATTAGCGAATGATATAAAAATGTTAATATTATTACACTACGTAGTTTTAATCAAATCAAATCAATTCAAAACATGTCTTATTGAAGTAGACTTTTATAAGATCTTTTTAATCGTCAAATAGTTTAAAAGCTACCACTGATTCGGTAAAGTTGAGCCACGAGAAGAATCGTCAAGAAACTCTTTAGCAATAAATTTCATAGATAAAATTTTATTAATTCCATTGAAAAACATTTGCCTATGTTTAATACCGTTAAAGATGTTTTATCTTTAATAAATAAAGTTAATAGCAATTAAATTATTCTAAGATCTCAAATAATGGATTCGTAGCGTTTGTAGTTATAATATAAATAAATTAATAATTTCTTTCTTCTTGTGCTCTTTTTAATCCAAAGTTGGAAAAAAACCGCTGGTTTTACAATGATGCTGCGAGGCAGAAAATTTCATGGAACTAGTACGCCGCGGGCGAAAACTAGTCTATACTTATAAATGCGAAAGTTCACCTGTCACGAAATCTTTAAAACCGCGCGACGTACAAAGATGAAATTTGGCAAGGAAGTAGTTGATAGTTTATAGACATCTGCTAAGAACTAATTTTTCAATAGGGCCTGATTAAGGTCTTACACCAGCTTAATTTTTCGCGGAACACAGTTGCGTAATTTTTTTTTAATGAAAAAAGTAAGTTACGTATTAAATGTCGATATTAGGACAATAATTTCTTTTTTATAAATAAATTATTGTTATTGTAAATACAGAGAGCGCTTTAGAAAATCGACATTTACCTTTGACACAGAGAGTAATGGCCTCATTTGATGCCTGATAACGAACTACCATTGTAATGACTGCTATTTGAACCAAAAAAAATCAATATTGACCCTCAACAAAGCGAAATTTTGCACTTTTTAAAATTTAGACACAAAAAACCTCTACGATAAAAAGCGGCCCAGGTGCGGTAAAAGGGTTAGATGGTGCTCTGTTTCGCTCTAACTCGGTACACACGTATGCCGTCCCGCTCTCTAACCCTTTGAAAGGGTGAAGTTTTTTGGGTCAAATCTCGTATTTTCTCATTGATTCCTTTCTCAATATAGAGTTATTGTATTGTGTTACGGCCTTTTGTTCGTTTTAAAGTTCAGAATTTAGTATGGTTTGGATTTAATACGCGTGTTTTAAATTGTACAAATAATGCGCAGCTGATGCGAATATTAACAAATATACATACGTTAAGTATATTTCAAATTGCTTTTGAAATTTGTTGTATTCTAGGCATCTATCTACTAACAAATTAAATTCTCATGGGACACTAGTCCTTGATAGACTCAACAAAATGGCGGTCCCTAAGTAATTAACTTTTTCTATCATAGTTCAAATTACGATATGAGTAGGTCGTAACTTAATCAGTGATCGGCATTTGAGTTGATCGCTAGGTTAAGCAGTTTTCACCGCGGCCAGGTGATAGATATATAGACCAAGTCGAACACTAGTTAGTCAAATATCCGATTTACTCCGATCTATCCGATCTACTCCTATCTACTCCGCGTTTCGGAAAACAGTGGGTCCCGATTAATGTTACTGAGTGAAATTAGTCGCGAGATTGTAGAGATTGTGGGAGTTTCGGGGATGACGTCAGACAGCAGTCGGCTATCTTAGCTCGCCGCACAGCCACATCCTGCTGGTAGCATTTGTCATTGCTGCGAGCGGGGATGATCTGTCTCCTTGATAAATGACAACTACTGCGCCGCTGTTTCGCTAACTCTAATCTCAAAAGCCGGCAACGCACCCGTGAACCTTCCGATAGGGTAGTTAAATCGCTTTTTCGCTTATTACTAGCATATAGAAAATAGAAAATTAGTGCAAACTTCACATTCAATAAGCTGGTCCATTAGAAACTGCTTAGGAGGGGTTTTTTTCGTTTATTACGAGCATATAGAAAATAGAAAATTAGTGCTATCTTCACATTCAATAAGCTGGTCCATTAGAAACCGCTTAGTAGGGGTTTTTTACCTGCTGGTAACATTTGTCATTGCTGCGAGCGAGGATGATCTGTCTCCTTGATAAATGGCGCCTAATGCGCCCCTCTTTCACTAACTCGATTCTTCGCGAATTACTATTAAATGGCTGGAGTTATTAAGTTCAGTTGGCCGAGTTTTTTCAGCTTTCACGTGTTTTTGCTTGGCTTTAAGGGTCAGTTTTGTTTGTTTCAGGACTGTTTGCGGGGGGTACTGCTGGCACTCTTGAAGGTAAGTCTTTGTTCTAAAATAATTTATATGTCACACTTAGTTGGGCTGCCGACGTCCCCGATCAAAGACGTCGCTATGTCCCTCTTCGCGTATCATCTGTCCGCAACAATACCAGTATACGGAACGGGAGCGGGAATGGATAAGGGACTGGAAATGGGAACGGGAGTGGGAACGTGTGTAATAAATAATATTATAGGATAATAGAATGTAGTAAATAGTAAGTAACCGAACCTTCGAGCAGGACAAGGTCTGCCTGGTCCGCTATTAATATATATATCGGAGAGAAGCTACATTACAAGCATAGGAAGAGGTGCGCAGAATTGGACATCTTCGCGGAAAAGACAAAGTTCAAGTGTTTCAGGTCAGCGTCAATTACACTGTTTGGATAATTATAGATAACTAGCTGTTCCCCACGACTTCGCTCGCGTCTCTCTCTTGCCACTTGAAGGTTTGAAAATAGTTTTTGGGGCAATAAGGGTTAATATTATGTATACAAAAAGATCTTTACAAATAATGCAATATTTTAGTACAAATTTGCATAGAAACGGTTATACTGAGCTAACCTCAAATAATAGACATATGCTTTTGCGGACTTTTATTTAGAACTTTTAAAGGGGAAAAATTTGTCATACATGACTTTTGCGAAACTTTAACCATTTACGCAGGGCACACAGCGGAAGCTCTCAAATGGGAAAAAGAACCCCCAATTTTGAAACATTCTTCATTGGTGCTCCGCTCCTATTGGTCTTAGTGTGATGATATATAACCTACAGCCTTCCTCGATAAATAACCTATCTAACATTGAAAGAATTTTTCAAATCGGATCTGTATTTCCTGAGATTCAAACAAACAAACTTTTTAGCTTTATTTTACCCCTAATCCTGGTTCTTACTCTATATATAAGACATCTAAATTTTTGCCGAAATACAAATCAATTACTAAAATTTAACGAAATTAGTCTATTCGAGTTAAAGCTCGACGTGTTTATAATCCACTTAATAACAATAACCTCAATATTCTGAGTATTAGCAGAATCTCATCAATAAACGTGCTTAATGATTAATTCGTATCCAGTACTTAATGAAGGTATTCCATTAAGACAATACAGGTAAGTAATATTGTTAATGAAAATTATTCACAGCGTTATACCGTTATACGTTCTGTTCCAGTTGCTAATATCAAATGATAAATAAATGGAATTACTTGTGAAATGTGAATGGAATATTAATGTTAGTTTTCTTTTAGTTATGAAACCAAACTTCATACTATTTGTTATTCCAAAATAGTATTAAAATTTGATTTGTCAAGAACAGAGGGTTCGCAGATGCGTTACCGACCTTTGAGATATGAAGATGCTCTTTTCCTGAAGGTCCCTAAGTCGTATCCGTTCGGAAACACAGAAGCGGCAACTGATTCAACAGAGAAATTGTGCGAAGCAAAAAGTTTCTAGAAATGCTTTATATTAATTAGCAATATGAAGGTTTTTCCATCCAACCCGTGACCACAAGACTTCCATAACAATAAGCTTTTATTCAGATGCTCCCGGGCGTGTTTCTAAAACAATTAAAATGTGTTTCGTGCCGCAAGGCAATGATTAGGTCTTGGCCTTAGTCACAAGAAACGCGCGATTTAAAATCTATTTCATATATAACAAAAAATATAAATATATGTATTTGTGATTTTTTTAATAACAATCTCAAAGAACGCCTTCAACTAGATAAATTTATTCGTTTTCTTCCAAGTTATTCCACACTTAGTCACAGTTGGATGACCATTGAAAAAGAGGGACACTTCAGCCAGGTTAGCACCTGCCAAAGTTGACAATCCGATCTGGATAACCATTTTGCAAACGCACTCTTGGCAGAACTATAGCAATTCCTAAACCATTTACTATAGATAAAAAAATTGTTGATTATCTTTTTATGATACTTTTGATATGTTTAATATCCTCATTCACCCTCCAATATGGGTATAATAGTACATTATGGTAGAAGTGTGTAATGTTGGTGATTACCGCTGAGGGATCATTGAGACCCGAGCCGTCAGGCGCGGGTCTTAAGAGAACCGAGGGCGTAATCATCAATACACACGTGTATCATATGATTTCAACACATTTGTGAAGAAAATAATACTAAAAAATTATTTTGTATAGTAGATAAAAAGTTTATTTGGAGAAACATTTGGTAAATGTACTGTTAGTTGAATTATAATTAACTGCTTTTGTTGGTATGGCGGTCTCATCAAATAGATTATTTACTGAAACAAACGTATTTCAATAGCATTCATGAAATGACCAAGCAATAGGTGTATTAATTTATTTTGCACCATTGAACACGACCTTTTTTTCTATCGAAACTTTTTTTTGAACAAAGCAACTCAACCAATAAAATATCGAAAAGAATCTATAACTCACTTGTGAATAACCTATTTGGGAGTTTTATCTTAACTTTTTCAGCAAGAGGATTACCTTCCTTTTCCAAAGTTTTGCGATAACGATGTATATTTTTTACAAGCAAATCTTTGCGTACTAGCTCATAATGGGTTGGGAAATGATTGATTAATTGATTATAGTCAAATCTGAAACCCGAATCGGGATTAAAAAGTATCCGACAGTTAATCGTATTCGACCAATATACATTCCAGTCTTCGTCTGGAGAAACCTGCCTCCATCCACGTCTCAGAAAACCCTTAACTACAACTGATTTTTCAAAATCTGTACTAAATTTGAGATCCTTCTTATCTTTCTTACCAGCTTTTTGATCGCTTGCAATATTAGACTGCATTGTAATATTTTATTAACTTTATGTAGCTCTTATTAGTACATCTACGACTAACAAAAACCCATTTCTCTATTTTCATTCATAAATAGATGATTTTCGTATCCATCTTTTATAGACAAAATGTGGTCTTGACATTTCAGTACTTTATGTATTCTATTATGTCATTCTGATTTTTATATTTTTATGGCCAGTACTGTTATCTAAGTGTTTGGAAATTTTTTATAACAGAAAATGTTTTCCAGGAACGCATTTTTGTGAAATTTTTCTCAGCAATTTTACAAGAATTGAGAACGTAAAAGTTTTTGATTATCGGGAATCTTAACCAGGACATGCTTGATAAACTAAACTTTTTTGCTTACATCCGCGAGTGGAATGCAATAGAATGGAAATACGCAAAGTAACGCTTGATATTATCAATTAGTTATTGCGGTTGTTTTTGATTAACGCAGTACATTAGAATGTGCAAAAAAGTCAACCAGAAAAAATAATTTAATATTCAAGAAAACAAATATATTTTTATTTATAAAGAACATTTAAAAGATTCCACATTACGACAATACATCGCGATAGAAAAGATATTTTTTTCTTATAAAGTACTATTACAAATATCCCTTTTATTACACATATTGTTATTATAATACACATTTGCATAATATCCCTTTTATAATTTATTTAAGTACATTAGTAGCAATCCAAAACAGTATAACACTTTGTATCCGATTTGAAAAATTCTTTCAATATAAGATAGCCCATTTATCGAGAAAAGCTATAGGCTATATATCATCACGCTAAGATCAATAGGAGCGGAGCACCAATAAAGCGTATATCAAAATCAGGGTCTTTTTCCTTTTAAAAGCTTCCGCTGCGTGCGCTATGTAAACGGTTAAAGTTTCGCAATTATCATGTATGACTAAATTTTCCCCCTTTAAAAGTCGTAAATAAAAGTTCTCAACAGCATATGCCTATCTTTTAAGGTTGGCTTACTATTAACCTTTTTATGCTAGACAAATTTGTTCTAAAACAACACATTATTTGTGAATGTGTTTTCATAAACATGATATTAATCCTTATCCAAAAACTATATTTTAAACCCCTCCTTAGCGATAAGAGTGGCGTTTGCGGACGAAGTCGCGGGTTACAGCTAGTTAAAAGATAAGATAAATTGCACTAATAATTCTCTTTTACTGACACCTAAAAATAAATTATTCAAATTGAAAATAATTCAATGTTATAAATTCAATCCCAAAGGAATAATTAAGCAGTCGTAAAGGGTGAAGATTCGAAATAAAAGCTTTTGTTCTGAGAAAAGACCAAACCGCATAATACATTTGTAATTGAAGTTGGAAAGTTACTATTAATTTGTTTTTATAATTTAACATAAAGAAATTCAATGTAGATTACAGAGAACGATGTTAAAGGGGTCTTTAAGAAGGCGTAGACAATGGAAGAGTCCGTGAGATTCAAAGATAATAGAACTTTCTTGCGCATATTTGTACAGGCTTTGTGTTTCTTAAAAGCTTGTCCAATGACACTTCGAAAACTGGAGCAATTTATTCTATATTTATTTAGTACTTTACGTAAAAGAACCATTAAGTCACCGCTTATTGTATATTGTATTGAGTGTATTTATAATATGGTGAACAAAACCCCCAAATTTATCTCGGCAGTAACAATATAATGTATAGATTTATATTCTAGTCTGAACAGTGTCTACGATATTAAAGGCACCAGCGTGTGTGAATGAGATCAATTAGTCAACGGAGCATCTTCTGACACCTGACACCTGATACCTGACTGCGAGTTTTTTTATAAGTGCTGAACAGAATTTTTAAATAAATTAATAAATTGAATGCTTATTATAGTCTACTTACTGTCGGTAGATATATCGATACATCCCACGTAAGTTGTTGTAACCCGAAATTCCCAGCTTTACAGTAGAGCGTCACAGACAACTAAATTGTAATACAGGGTGGGCCAGAAAGAATTGCGAATTTGAAAAAAATATAATAAAAAAACTAAATACAGTTCACATACAATACTTTTATCTAGAGAGTCTATAATGATGTTATGAATATTAGTATCATAAATGAACTTCATTTATGATGCTTAAAAAAACAGTACTGCTTACAAAAGTACAGACCAATTTTTGAAAGTAAATAGGGTACTCAACTGTGGCATGAACAATGCTATAAAAAACTGCTGTGTAACAATGACATTGACCATGTGAACAAGGCTATAATAATGCAGCTTACTTAGGTACCACATAAAAATAATTTCAACGCTCCCAAAGAATAAAATGGTAACCGAAAATCTGTAAGCTTACAGGAAAATAAAAAAAAACATTGTTTTCATAATACTTTGCGTATTAAAGAAACAATGGTTATTGTATTATATATCATAGTGTCTCACACCAGTTATTTATATGTTTAAATACATTAAATTAAAGAAGTTATTAATTTGTTGTGTGTGCCTTCCGCTTAATAAAATATATAGTTTTTATTAATTTTGCTATACGTAAGGAAAAAAATATTAAGAAAGTGTTAATATGTAAGTCTGTAGTATAAGAATAATTGCAATAAAAAAAAATACAGTAAAGTGACTTTACCATGTTATTTAGCAGAGGCGTCAGTATAGCATACTTTAACAGCCTTACTATGTACACGAGATTCAGTTATAAAAAGTAAGCATGATTTTTAACTGATTTGGCTCTAAAATGAAAGAACTTATTTTTTTTTTCAACATTGGAAATATGATGTTCTATAAAACCAACAACAAAACAAAAATACTAGTAAAAAAATCTTACATTACTTTACTAGTTATTTTAAAATAAATGCAGACTGCAATAACTGTTCATACTCATTACTGGCTGTAAACTGAAGTTCTTAGTAATTTTTATCTGGAATAATTATATTAATGAATTTCAATTGATGTTATGTGATTTATTCAGGGTACAATGACAGATAAAAAATAATTTCATAAAACAGGTCCTCTGCGTTCAAGTGAAATGTTTTGAAGAGATCATCAATATTGGGTATGCAGTATACAGAGTCCATGGCCTGCCATGGTTCAGATCTCTCTCCTGGTACTTCCTGTTGACTTCTAACTACTTCTTCTATGGGGAGAATCTTATCGACTACTTTGGTGTTGTAATCAATAGAACGGTAAGTTTATTTATTTATTAATTAATTTATACTAAAATTAATATAATAATATGAATTTTTTTTATGAACATTCATAAAGTGTTAAATATGTAACACTTTTTAGCGCTATTTTTGACTGGGCAAAATAAATAGTTTTTTTTTTTTTTAATAATACGCGCTACTAGCAGTATTTGCATTTCAATGCATAATAATTGCAAAAATAAAAAAAAAATCTCACATCACTTTAAGGATTATCTGTTTAATTAATATGCGCGTAATAATTCCTATAATTGTGAAGCAAGCAGTAGAGGCGTGCAGTGTAAAAATGCACTGCTTACTAAAGTATTCACCTTTACATGCAAAATAGCGTTTAGACTCAAATACGCAAGCTCGTCAGTATAATTTTGGCTTACAGAGCGTGGTTGAGGTTGAGTTTACAATAAAAATGTTGCACACACACATACAACCGTTACAATTTAATATTGGAGTAGCGTGCAGTTTCAGATTGAACGCACTTTAGTAGCGAATTAAAATGGGAAATTACGCAAGCTCATTATCATAGACATGAGAAAATACATTATAAAACCTACTGCATTATGAAGACATAGAAGTACGTACGAACGTTTCTAAAAAAGCAAAAAGTATTCTTTGGTACTTTTTTAGTTAAATTAACTTCGATTTAGAAATCGAGGTTAAACCAATTAGAGGGATTCGCGCTATATCCGATAACCTAATGGAGGCAACACGATAGCGAGTTTATTTTACGTTATATTTTCGTAAACACGGCCGCTTTGATCAATGATTATTAATTTTATTATTAATAATGGATATGCAGCAATATTGTCTCTAGGGAAATTACCGGTATTAAGTAACTACGGAAAAAAGCTTCGTCATTTTGAAGGGTTATTGAATTAATAAGGTAGTGCCATACTTAGATCATATTAATTTGGCTTAGAGCGGTACCGGTTCGCTCTATTTATGTAGTTGCCCTACAAGGTAACTACGGCACTTCTATCAGGTGGACATCGTGGAATGCCGATTGTTTCACAGCCATACTTATCACTAATATTTTAATTTAACACTTTATATTTTTAACAGTAATTGACGAAAATTGCAGTAAGATATGAAAAGAGATGAAAATTTTACCATGTGTTGTTTGCTTATTTGGGACCCGAAAAACGCTGTCACATATACTAATGCGCTTTATTTGTACGGAACTAGCGGACCTGACAGACGTTGTCTTGCCCTAATTTTTGCTAGTTTGCTATTAGCCAGTTAACCAATCTCTTTGGTCGGCTATACAAAATCGAAACTAACAAAAGTTTTTCTTTTATGTGAATAGAACCCCATTTAAGATGCAAAAAGTGAAAAGCACTTTACATAACATGTGTTCTTTGCTGCATTTATTGGTTTCAGAGTCGCTTAATTTTTGCCTTTTACCGTTTAAGATGCAAACTCGCTTAATTTTTGCTCTTTATCACTTAAGATACAAAGTAGATTCAGTTTTGGCCCATACCATTTAAGATGCCAAATAAGCGAAGAGCACTTTACATAACATGTGTTCTTTGCTGCATTTATTGGTTTCAGAGTCGCTTAGTTTTTGCCTCTTACCGTTTAAGATGCAAACTCGCTTAATTTTTGCTCTTTTTCACTTAAGATGCAAAGTAGATTCAGTTTTGGCCCATACCATTTAAGATGCCAAATAAGCGAAAAGCACTTCACTAAGTGACACGTGTTCTTTGCTGCATTTATTTTGGTTTTAGAGTCCTTTAATTTGTGCTCCTTAGCGATTAAGACTGGAGAAACCTTAAAAGCACACAACTGGATCTAAATTAATTTTATATACATTTATACCTCAGACAGGTTTAGTTTATCTTCTTAAATATTTTGTTGCACTTTTTTTCTGGTTTTCTTGTACGTTCGTGGTTAAGTAAGCTGGCATAAAATGCTTTTAGCATTAAGCTCAGGCAGTTGTACAATTTTTTTTTTTTAATTGTGCATTAAGGACAAAAAAAAAGACTTTTTAAAGTCGCTTAAATTTTGTCTCTTGCAGTTTAGTTAAGAAATGGATTAGGATAGCTCAGGATGGAAGAGAGTGGTCTAAGGGGAGGAGAACTTTGTCTAGCAAAGGAAAATTTCAAGATAATTTAAAAACCTTTTAAGATGTAAAATAAGCGACTACGAGTTTCATTCTAATGGGGAAATATCCTTAAAAGACCGAGCGTCTTTGGTACGTGTGAAGTGGCGGAAAAAACTAGCATTAATAGCATCGTACGAGACAACGCTTAGTATACTATTAATTCTTGGCACGTTATTGTGCGATATATCACATCGCTATTATACGCCAGTTTAATGGCCACAATCCGACGTAACGCGTGTCTCACGTGATACGGGGCGATTTAGTTGCCGATCTCGTAATGCGCGATATTTAAACAGAATGAACGTCTAAGGTAGCGTGTTCACATGAGCGATAGCGATTTTTATAAATATAGTGTTTCTTATACAAGCTGGCGAACTTACAGCCCGATAATATGCAGCCACTGCAGCTAATAGAAACTAGTAGATACAGGGGAACTTCCAATACAACACATCACTGTTATACGCTGGTTTAATGGCCACACTTTGTTGTTACGCGTATCTCATATGTATCGATGTGATTTAGTAGCAAAACTTATAACGCGCGATATTTAAACGAATGAAAACTTAAGGTAGATCGCTAATATGAGCGGTAGCGACTTAAATAAGTGTTTTTTTTTTTTCATGTAAAGTACTTGTTGAGTTGTTCATAATGAAATAATGTTAAAGTCATACGATTTTCATTGAAGGGGAGGGGTATTGTAGTACCAATACAGACCTAAATATAAGTCATTAAAGACTTTCTGTTAAATGCAAATTTCTAGACCGATTGGGTCCTAAATTTTACCAGATCTTTTACTAGTTTTAGTAGTAACCTTTTACAAATAAATTATTTAGTTTCAAAATTAAACATATTTCCATATATGGACCTTTTGGCGCATTTAGCAACAACCCTACCTTCTGTTATGTATTATAAACATGTATGTATTTATGAAGTTAAAAAAATAACAGAAACAGACGCCTGTATAGTCCTGCATAATTATTTATTATTTTTTTATTAAACTCCTACAATGAGTTACTTTTCACAGTTGGAAATTGAAAGTTTTTACTCCAACGAGTACATATCTTCGCATGCTCTATTTCACAGAATTATAAACTTTATTTGGGATGTACAGTTTCTCAAGAAACTTTCCGATACACAAGTTTTCACTTAAATAAAACTTAAGTTAAGGCGGAAGTTAAATTAATCCAAACTTTCCACGCTGTTTTGCATTTTGCACTTTTTTGTGCCTTTTCATGTTGCATGTATTTCAGACGCCCTAGATTTTCAGTTATCAAGTTTGAGAGTTGTTATGTTCTCAAAAATCTCCAATTACGCTTATCCGATTTTGAAAATCCATGTACTGTTAGATAGATTATAATTAGAGGTAGCGCCAAGCTTGGGCCGGCGCGTTCGGGCACTAATACCTCTTTCTCACATGAGATCGGCGTGAAATGACGGCAATGCTGCAACGTCTAGTGATGGTGTTGTTGTCGCGTTTCGCTCGGTTTGTGAGACTTCCCGGTGGCCTAAACTCGTCATTAAAGGCCGGCAACGCATCTGCTAGCCATTTTAGCGTGATAATTTATAGCCTATAGCCTTCCTCGATAAATGGACTATATACTAAAATAATTTTTTAAATCAGACTAGAAGTTCCTGAGATTAGCGTGTTCAAACAAACAAACTCGTCAGCTTTATGTATTAAGTATAAAGTATAGATTATGGAATACAAACAATTTGGTAAAATTTCAATTTAAAGTCGGTTAAAGCCTCAATATCTCACGGTGCTCGGTTCAAACAACAACTCCGCTAGGCTTTCATTGAGTCTACACATAACTTTAAAAAAAAAACTATATCAAGATTATGAAAAATTTTAGAATATAATACCACCAAATATTAGGTGCTTGAATTCTTTTAAAAAAAAAATTTGTACATTAAGGCTTAATATAAATCCAAAAATTCTCGTTGTCCATTTTTTTTTAAAAGCTAAATTATATAATACTAATATATCCATTTTTTTAAAGCTAAACTTGCGGGGTTCTAAATTCTTTTATGAAAAACAGGTCTTTGCCACGCAATGTCACCAGAGGTGTCCGCTAAATCTGACCGTTTGCTTGTTTAGGACAATCTCAACAACCTTCGCGGGCGCTGTCCTCTCGTAATCTGTTTTAACTAATTACATATTTGTCATAAAGGCTTAATGAGGACGTGGTTTTTCTAACCTTTTCTTGTTATTTTTTTGTTTTCAAAATGACGTAGATTATTTAGTAGAAGTAGGGCATAACGAAATAATCAAATATAAAGCCCGATTGGGAAAGTACCCCTACCCGACAGAAAATCACGTCCAAATCTATTCGCGTAGCGTTGTGTCGATGAGAAGGATTGTCTCTCAAAAAGGTAAGATATGGTCTGTAGGGTGCAAGAAATTTTTATCAATGGTCAGGCAGGAGTTTTTTAGAGTTTAGTAATACTTTTATTACAAAACCGGTAAGTACCAATTATAAACAAATTAATACAATGAACTCAATACCACTAAAAAAGGTTATGTCTTTGTTTTTTCATCTATATAGCTGAAGAGTTGATTTGTTTTGAGGAAGGCTACAGGTTATATATCATCGCGTTAAAATTATTCAACTAATTTTACACGACGAAGCTGCGGGTAGCAACTGGTAGATTTAAAATGTATTTTTTACCTAATATTATTGAATTCACGACGATGCTCAACGGCAATTTACGGCAACGTTTGGGACACAATTCTGCAAAATCTACAATCACAACACGAATTCGATTGTGTAGAATTCCAAGTATTACTCTATGCAATCAACGTCCGAATTATTCCTAACCCTCGCACTGCATAAATCAACCGGCAGAAACAAAAAGGGTTTATTAGCGGGCGAAACAATCGTAACATTGAGTTTCATATGCACACTAATATTACAAAGGGGAAATATTTTTGTTGTTTTTTTTTTTGCTTGAAAGCAGGCTCCGAAAGTACTGGACGGATTTTAACAATTTCTTCACCAATAGAAAGCTATAGTTTATTTACAGAAAAATTAGAGATCCGTAAGAAAATTGCAATAATGTAACCTAAGGTATAAAAATGAAAACCTTTATTTGTGTGCGCTGCAAAAACTATATATTAACTATATATTAAAGATATAAAAAAGAAATTAGTAAGTACTTTTTTCTGCGTTAGTGAAAATTCTACCCACAAGTGGGTGAAATAGGGGTTGAAACTTATCTAGAAATATCGCAAACCGTCTTACGTACAAAGATTAATTTGGTAGGAAGGACATTTACAATAGTACACGTTTGCCAAGAACTTATTTTGCGACAGGGCCAGATTGAGCTAGTCTAAGGACTCTTGCAAGTTTTTACTATTACAAGGATATTATGTCGAATGCAGTAATTATAAGCTACGTCTATAGTGACACTGTTAATCAACGTGGCATCATACCATTTCTGATATACGTTACTAATATGGTACCATGGGATCCCAGGCGGTGGTACTACTTTACTCTAA
Source organism: Charaxes varanes (assembly GCA_024363005.1). Lineage (NCBI taxonomy): Eukaryota > Metazoa > Arthropoda > Insecta > Lepidoptera > Nymphalidae > Charaxes > Charaxes varanes. The sequence continues at coordinate 263,868 of JANCMC010043070.1, read as the reverse complement.
TACTAAATACTCAACTACTACAAAATACTACAGTACTCTCTATGATGATGATGATGCCAATACGTCAACATATTGTATAGTTAAATTCGTTACTTTCTCTATACAAATTCCAGGCGCGGCTGACTTTGAGTAGTGGTACTAACCCGAAATTAAGATTTCTTCCTTTGAAATGGTGGAGGGTATTTATCTCTCTTTACTTAGCCCCTAACCGTTACGTTTTACAAATGAAATAAATCCCCAGGTTAAGCTCACACCCAATAAATATATCCTATACTTAGGAATAAATAATAAGGTTAAGGACGTGGGTGAAATAATCGGAAGTGCTCTGAGCGTCTTGCCGGAATAATTGTATGAATATCACAAATGTACGCTGGAATCTATTGAACATTGTATTTCACTCTATAACCATTAACAAAAGTATGATAAAATTTACGCTTAGACTATTAAGTGTATTTCTATCACAGCGCATCTCATTATTGAACAAGAGAAGCAATAACGAGCAATAACAAACAATAACTAAATGTATTTACACTTCCGCAAATAGTTATGAATTCATCTGCTTTATCAGGTTGACCCACATTTCTCGCAATCGATGAAGTGTAACGTAATTTAGCGGATTTCATTATATCCGTGGCAATTCACAATATGCCATTTGTATTTAGTATTTTGGTTAAATTCTCATCATGGCGAGGGTAAAACTTCTATATGTTCCGTAATAAACATAGTTTCGGTTCAGGTAACACGTGAGACACACCGCTCCCACCACCGCAATACATTTACAGTAATTATTACATTCCGAATTAAAATTACATCAAATTTTATTAAATATCATAAAAATGAGCAAGAAACTATAAACTACTTTGCTCGAAACTGCGAATTAATACGAGGAAAAATCGGTGCAATGCTGTAATCCGCAACCAACACCATCGATCCCGGCACCAAAGCACGGTCCTATACTGACTTTCCGATGTGCTTCAACGCACTTTTCGCTCCAACAGGGAAGCATCATCAGGAGATAGACTCTACAAAAGTTAATTGTAAAGTGGTAGCGGGTTCGGTGGTGTGGCTTTTGGGTTGCAGCATTGCACCGAATTTCCCTCGTATCGTCGCGGACTTAAGCAAAGTAGGTCTGTTTTTCATACGTTTTATGTATTTTCGCAAAGTAACGCTTGATTCTATAAAAAAATAAGATTTTTTTTTCACAAAAAATAAAAACATTTTATTTTCTTTTACCGTAACAAATTGCTTTAAATTCGTAGTAAATATCCGTAAATTACCCAGTTCGATCGACAAAATCCCAACGGGGGAGAGAACCCACTTTTAGCTGGAACTTGATGTTTATTTCTTACAGCAAACGAGAATGATGGATATACCTATTTAAGTGATGACTTATTTTGACACTTGAAATATTAGAATTTATATTTACCAAGTAAATGGTTACTAAGTGTTTGGTAGAACTTCCAAAATTAATCAATATAAATATAATGCATAACAAATGCCTTATTTAATTCAATATTTATTATTTCCTATTTATTTATTAAAAGTTATAACAACTGGATATTAAATAAATAATATTATGATATTTAAAATCTATGATTTTAAATATAGTAGTGCAACATATTATATAGTAAAATTAATAACATGTCGCACTATGCTTTTGTACGTGTGTATCAAAAGCAATGTCCATACAGAATCTCTGGATATCCCGGTGTGGATTCCATGAACTGAAATTCGGAGTTATTCCCAACATTAGCAGAACAGGAGTTGCCACCGAGTTGTATTATTTCGAGACGTGCAAACAGTTGAATTATTAAAATAAAAGCTTCTGGAGTTTATGCACTTAATAAAATTATTTTATTTATATTCTCTCCTCTTTAATAAAAGACACTTTCTGTGATTTGTATAGAAATAAATGAACTTTTACTGGATTATCGACAGAACAAGATTTGGATATAAATCTGTTAATCCGTTAATTACTTTTAACATTTTTTTTGTTGTACAGAGTACTGCATTATATGGCACAAATGACGTTCTTTGCCCCACTACCCGTTGCATTCCTTTGTATATTACATATTAAAAATGAAAAACCAAAAAAAAAACGAAATTATACTCTATGCCTATTTAGACTTAGGTCTACAGTACAAATTTATAAGCCTATTGAGTTTCGTGTCCACCCACGTCATGTCAAGCCCGCTCTCCGGTGGGCGTCTATATGAGGATCCCAAACAAAAATATGAAAGCAATTTCACGAGTACAGTTGTGCTAATAATAAGTAAACCTATTAGATCAGCGCGGATATAGCGTTACAAAACCTACGCAAAAGCTTTTCATCATGTTTCCGCGGTTTACTTTAATTTTTCATTGAGATTAATATCAGAAATTTTTTCGTCAATACCTTATGTGTCATAGTTTTTTTTTAACAGATGGAACGATCCTAGGTTTTTTTTACGTGTGTGGGTGGAATTACTTAGATTTACAAATAGTTGCTTTGCTATTGCATACAATTAAAAAAATTTCGTACAAGTGCTTAAGCTGTATCGTCAACGATCAAGGCGATCATAGCGTGGAAATCAAGTGCCGAATAGAATAAGCACGCAACGCGTTTATGAAGTTTCGCCACTTATCTTGTGATCTCTTAAGATCTCTACTAGCACCCTAGTGTCTAGCACGGTGCTACATGTTTCCGGTTCTTCTGTGCGGTGTTGAGTCTTAGACCTTAACCTAAAATACGAGAAATCGCTTAGAAGCTTTTGAAATGTGAACGTACAGAAGAATTTTGAAAATATCGTGGATGGATAGAGTCTTCAACGAAAGGGTTTTGTAGAAGATTCTCTCATAGCGCTGGGCCTGACTATGGTTAAAGCGCTAAGTAAATCATCTTTTTCGACCGATTCACCGTTTCGCTTGAATCTTGAGGGTATTTTGATAATAAAAGCGGGTCCAACTCATAAGTTTGTATTAGATAAACAAAAAGATGAAACGTAAAATTAATTAATAATAAAAGGCCAAATTGGAAAATAATCACCAAAAAAGATTTTAGTACAGAGTTTAGTACAAAAATTAATATACATGCCATAACACGACTTGCATTCTTTGTACTCTGAGTATCGATAATCATGTTCAAAAGGGCCGTAATCCTGGATTACGGCACTTTTGATGAAGATAATTAATACTCCGAGGCGCAAATAATGTCTAGTAACCTTGTCTTCTTGATGTTTATTATCAGCTTTTTTTTTCCTGTTTAGTATGTATTGATATGATAAGTGTAGATAGCGTTTGTGTTATCTATCTTATATAAATAAAAATGAATTGCTGAATGTGTTGCTAATCGGAAACCTAGAGAACAGATGAACCGATTTCGCTAATTCTTTTTTTATAATATTACTTGATTGCATGAAATACTATAAACTACTTTGCTTAAATCCGTGAATGAATACGAGGAAAAATCGGTGCAATGCTGCAACCCGAACGCTGCACCACCGAATATGCCACCAAAGCACAGGACTATACTGATTTTCCGATGTGCGATGTCCGATCAACGCACATTTCGCTTCGACACCGAAGCATGATCAGGAGATAGACTCTTCAAAGGTTATTCGTAAAGTTTACGTATTTCATGCATGTCATGGATTTCCGCAAGGTAACGTCTGATTCTATCAGTTATATTCCTTGAAGTACGAGGATGGTCCTTACAGAGGGGAAAATTTAAAAAATTGCCTAAAAAAGTCTATTAACAGAACTTTTCTTTACACCTATGCGAACGATTCGTAGTTATTCTTAGAAGTTTAATTTCATACCTTTATAAAGATCCTTACGTTCTTTGTACATTTATGAAGATTTATTATTTGCCAAGTAAAATAGTAAAAATTGTATGAACATTCAATTAGCGGACGCCATGGAAATAGGTTCAAATTACCAACATCAAAAACTACTAAATTCCATAACATATTTGTAATATTACCTAAATTATATAAAAAAGTACCATTAAGTTTAATTCTTATAAATAATTCCTTCAAATTGAAAAAAAAATTCAAAAAACTTTACTTTTTGTTTTAGACAAAAATTATTATTCCGTTGAGGAATTTTTAAATGAGCTAATTATTTTATATATAATTTAATAGAAATAAAACTATTTAAGTATAATTTAGTAATATACAAATTAATAATTTTGGTTATCATCTGTATTCGAGTCAAATATATATAACTGAAAGAAAACTTTTTTAACGACACACATCTAATTATTATCCAACATAAAAAACAAACAAAGCGCGTCTAAGGTGACAAACACAGTACCAAGATACTGTAATCTTTATGGCAAACAAATGCTGCAATATCAAGTAACTACATTAATAAACAATTTTTTGTAAAACATTAAAATCATATTGTTATATTGTTTTGATATTTGTTATGTAATATTTATTTTATTTCTTTAGTTTAAATTAGAATTATTTTTTTTTAATAACTATGATTTAATTTAATTATAATTTCATACTTATTTTAATATTTAACATAATTCATAAGTTACTATGCTGTTACAAAAATAATGAATAAATTTAAAAAAATATAAAATAAAAGAAACAAATATAACATATATTTTAAAAAATATTTTTTTACTAAATTACTTTCAAATAAATATTGAAAAATAAATTGTCGTTGTGGAGATATCTGCCCGTATGTGTTACTAGTTATTGCACTATGCACTAATGTGTATTCAAGCAAGCGGTGACAACTGCCATGGTACGGAAAATCTAAATAGGTTTGCGATAAAAAAATTCTGTATTAAATAAAATTAAATAATTAACAAATATATGATTTTCATCGTTGAAATTTTCGCTGGACTTTTTTTTATTTCTATGGTTGGTTATTGTAACTTTATTTTTTTCAATTTTATTGTTATTGTTGTGTATTAAATTAATATTTTTTTTCTATTTTAAAAGATTATTAATTGCTGTAGTTTTAATTAGTATTAAGGTAAACTTCAGTTTGCATGCGTGAAAGCGGAATTTGTATAAATTTTTTAGCTATAAGACCTTGTGTAACTCAAGGTCGCAATCAAGAAATATGAATTTGAATACCATAAAGTTCAAGTGTTATTGGAGAGGTTGAGAAAAGACAAAAGTATTGAGTGACGTTAGTATTGTAATAGAATCAAACAACTCAGGTACATTAATTCACTTTTATTCAATACATTAATAGACTTTACTAAAGTTAAACTTCAATACTTATAAAGATGTAACGATTCCACGAGCAACAGAATTTGACTTGTTAGTTACGCAAGAAATCAAAGACACTACTTTGGAAGAAAATAATAAGATTCTAGAATTAGAAAAGTTAAAGTATAATTTACGAAGCAAATCCAAACCTGACACAGAGAGAAAAACACGCAAAAAGGATGTTATAGAAGATCAGATACTGATGGAATGTAACTACAAGTGCGAAAGTAAAACAAAAAGTAAGAGGTCTTTAAGATTACGCAGACAAAAACCACTAGTTGAGGACCATTCTGATTTGGAAAAGGAAAATAAGAAAAAAGATATTGTTACTCTACAAACAGAGTTCTCCGATGTTACGTTAGATGTACCTGCTCGACCAAAATCCGTAAAAGACATACCATCGCCGGAAAAACTTGAAAATGACGAAAATTCTCCCCCTATTGTGGGGTTACAAAGCTGTCCATCTAAAAGGTAATCAATCAATTAAAGTAAATATTGCATCCTTATGTAACATTTATTTCCTGAATTGTTTTTGATTGGATAAGATTTAAAACTTTACTAGGGCTATTCCGATAGGATTAAAATTCATTTCATTCATTTAAATTCTGAACAAAAAACATGTTTAGAACTCAAGAAAATGCTTTGCTTCGGTATATGTGGTGGTCTTGTAGCTTTTGAATATCAGCATAAATCTCTTCTATTCGAATCGTAGATTTATATCTGAGTAATCAATATTATACTTCCCTATATTCCAGTTATGAGTCTTCAAAAGCATAGTCTGCAAGCAAGTTACGCCCGTCACTACTAATTCCGTTAACTACTTAGTTCCTTACTTATTAATAACTACATATATTAATAAAAATGGTACTCAACAATTTAGTAATAAACACGACACAATATTTATAATTGAAAGTATTGAAATTAAGTATACATAAACTAATATGATTGGTAAGTCCTATAATGAATAAGTTTAATAATCTTAATTTGTGCAAATGATTGGAAATATGTTAAATTTGTGTGATTTGTGTTTTACAAATTTAACATATTTCCAATCTTTTGCACAAATTAAGATGATTAAGAATGTAGTTTTAATTGCCCCCAACACGGGGCGATTAAAACTACATTCATTTGACATGAACAAATTCATTAATCACTGCAATTTTTAAGCAAGTATGTCGATGAATATTTAAAGGCGGCTCCACATTATTGTCGTGAATTCACGCCGCGAATTCACGGCACAGGTCATGTACTCCTCATTCACGGGATGCTGACAATCGTTCGTGAAACTCGCCACGAAATGGACTTGGAAGATGCTGCTTGATGAACTTTTGAATTGCTTTATTATATGAATTGTCTTTATTAATTATAAAAATTGCATTTCAGACTTTCTTTAAAAATGCAGTTATCAGAATTATATTAATATAAATTATAATATTGAACCCAGTGGCGAAATTTAATTTCACGGGGCCGTGAATTTGGATGTGTACCCGTGAGCGAAATTTTGTCGATATTTTGTCCCGGTACAAAGGTTTCTTTGTATCGGGACAAAATATCGACTCTGATCGGGAAACAGGCGTGAACGCGCTAACACCGCGACAACCGTCGAATTTATCGTTCACGTCTGTTTACGGAGCTTCACGGCACTAATGTGGAGCCGCTATAAGACAGCAACCATTTCTTCCAAACATTATTTTCTATCTTAACCCGATCGGTTTAGTTGGTGTGAGTGTGTCCGTCTGTTTGGTTTATTAGTGCGTTGTTGGAACTCTTACAACTTTTACTTTCTGATGATAATAACACATTTATATATGAAGATTGTAATGTAGCTAATAATGGTATGAATATCGCAGTAAGTGTTTGCCTTGAGGACGTTGAAGGATTGTGTGCAATACGGAGTGAATGTAATGAAGATGGCTGAAAGATTGATGTTAAAAAAGTGATCGATCAAGTGTGTAAAAGGCAAGCAGAAGATAGGTTTTCTGTCTGATTAAACAATAGGATGATCAGCCTATAATCATTTTTTTCTTTTATGGAAAACTTTCGAGATATTAAATGCAGTCTGTAAACATTAAAAAAATATATATATAGTTTTTTTTGTAATATAATGCTAAATTTCTAGCGTAACGCGCAGTCGAAGAAAGCTGTTCACACCGCGACCTGAGCCTCTTGAAGAGAGTTTGGTGAACAGTGGCGATAGCCTCGAGCGAGTACGAGTGCCCCGACCTTCCTACCACCGCCCCAGAGCCAGACGCAAGCTATGAGTCGATTAAATTTCACTTTATTAACAATAAAAGCTCTATTATGGTTTTTTTTTATAAAATAAGATTTTGTTCCATGTTATTACATATTAAAATTCAAGCAAATTTAGTCTTTTCTTGTCGTGTCCTCTCTCAATAATTTAAACGAAATATGCATTACAAAAACAAAAATTATACACAAAAATCTTTTAAAAATTTTACATCTGAATAAGTCTTTTGTAATCTGAAATTTGTTTATGGAATAAAGTAAGGAATAATGTTGCGATGTTTTTTAAAATTTTTATTTATTTAAAGATCTCCAACAAAGAATACTATACATTTCAACTTAAAAAGATAATGGAATACAAGAATTGTGTGCTCCTTTAATTATAGGACACCACAACAACCAAGTAGTCGTAAAACCGGGCGCTATATTATAGCTCCAACTATTTGTACACTTCTTTTCATGAAAACTAAACACGTTATTTGATATATAATATAAAGCTGAAGAGTTTCTTTATTTACTTGAACTTACTAATCTCAGAAACTACTGAGAACCAGTTTGATAAGCATAATATGATCGCTAACAGGTTCTCTTCCTGCTCAAGAGCTGTTAAAATAACTTTTTAGAGCTTACTGCGCATAGTTTTACACGAACAGCTTGTGGATATCACAACCTAAAGCAGTATAACGCTTTGCGTATACAGAAGCCCTAGCACGAACATTTCGAACCGTTGGAATTCGAAGATTCGACTGTATTTAGGATGAAAATATTCTTGCTAGGACCACAGGAGGCAAGTCTTTCTCGTGTCACACTCAATCAATGCTGATGCAACCTCCGTTGACACTAAGGAGGGTCTGATGTGGGCCCAGCACGAATATAAGTGTCAAAATAAATATGAATTGTACCGCTTGCTTGTTTGTGCAGCCAACTTATTGAAAACTCAAACTCAACCACGGATTGCACAATCAACTAAACGCGCATTCGGTTTAGCGGATATTAGTCGTTTGGAGGAGCGCGCATTTTTAGACTAGACGCACTCTACATTCCTGATGTGCATGGCCCGGACTAGTTCTGGCAGGATCCTAAGAGTCAGTTGATAGGTTCAGTTGCCAGTACTTGAACCACTGTTGTATGGTTCATGTACTGACAATATGAATTCAAAGTTAAAATTAACTTTTTAATTATTTACTCGCTGTTCCTAAATATAGGCTACATTTCTTATAATTACTTAAATCAGCGGTCGGCAACGCGTGTCCATTCGGCCATCTTGACCGCGCCTGTTTTGTAAATGAGGATCTATTTCTTAAAAATAAATATGTAGTATGTAGTTAATTATATTACACGATTGTAAAGTTAGGTCATACTGTACTAAAATTTACCTTTTTTAATATAGCTTACAGTGTCTAGCTACATAAGTAGATACACCTATTTCTAAATAATTATTTTACTAGTGTGGCCTGTCTACTACTAATATCTTAACAATGTGGCCCTTGCCTCACAAAGTTTGCCCACCTCTTGACTTAATTTAAGATCCTATGGGTTGAAATAAACTTATTTTTATTTAAGGGCCTTGTCAATCTAGAGAAACCTCTCTATTCGTTTTTCGTATCGTTCCCATACTCCGTACTGAAATATACTATAACCTATAATATTACTGATAAACCTATAATCATATCTCAGTACTGAGTATGGGAACTTTTGATTATATCGTTGGATTGAAACAACTGTAAGTACTTCATTCTTTATTAAAATTTTGACATTATGTGTGACAATGTAAATAAATAACCATAAGTGTAGAGAACCTTTTCAGATGCTATTCTTTTATTAATATCGCAAAATTATTAAGTATCCCATTATTTTTCAGTGCCATTAGACGGAAAACGCACTTATACGTGATTGGGAATTTCTCCTTTATTCTTTTGTATCGTCTAGAATGATTTATAGCCTCCTTTTTGAAAGTAGGTTCGAGGCTTTCAATACAGGGGTCATTTACGATGTCGCTATTGTCACTTTCTGATAGATCCATAACGTCATCGTTATTTGCAAGTTCTTCGTCTGATTTTACTGAAAAATATAGAGCGATAAAGCAGCAGTTATAGGTGAAGATACATATTTATGCCTGTTTCTGTACTAGTTATTTCTAAAAAAAAAGGCTACTTAAGGGGCCAGTTATTTAATACCACATCATAGAACAGTGCACATCTTATTACCAATAGATAAACTCACCATCTCTTTCATCTATACAGGCTCGTGGGTGTTGGACTTCTTCCTCTGCCCTAACTCTGGCTAACAGTTCGGCTGACAAATTTTCCTATAACAGAATACACCTGTCAATAATTCTTTCAAACAATGGATTGGTAGCTGCGTCTTAATTCAAGAAATTTATATCACACGATATCTTTTTCATTCATTTACCGAATATGACTTCACTTGTATTCAAATATGATTGTGTTCAAACTAGCATATCTATCTAGCCTTTAATCGCCCACTGCTGGGCATAGGCCTCCCCTTGCTTCTGCCACTCTCCCCTATCCCTCGCAACTTGCATCCAACCACTTCCCGCCACTCTTCTGATGTCATCAACCCATCGTGCAGCGGGTCGACCCAGATTTCTACGACCGAAACCAGACCACCACCCAGTAGCTTTAGTACACCATCTGCCATCACCACGTCTAGCCATATGTCCTTTCCAGCCCCAATAAAGTAGCATATGAAGCACTATAATTATAAATTGTATTTGAGT
>JANCMC010043070.1:64913-253571 GCA_024363005.1 Charaxes varanes | reverse complement strand
TATTGATAACTACCTGTGCCCGCGACTTCGCCCGCGTAAAACAAGGTAAAAGAAAATTTGAATCTATTAGTGTAATGTATAGCCCTCCTGAATAAATGGGCTATACTAACACTGAGAGAATTTAAAAAATCGGACCAGTACTTCTGACATTAGCGCGTCCAAGCAAACAAACAAACAAACTCTTCAGCTTTTCTTCAGCTTTAGATATTAATATGAATATACACAAAAAACAGTTATCTAGAGCAACACAAACATACCTTTCTTTGCAGCTTTGTCCTCTGTTCCATTAGTCGCCAATGTTATAAGGCTCGACCTTTTTGCATATTCCTCAGCCATTTTATTCATCTGTAATCACATATGTTATGGTAATTTACACTTACATTCACGATATATACTTTTTCCTTGTACAAATACTTTCGGCAAATGTTGCAGTAAATTGAGGCCTGAAATGTTACCCTAACGTCTGGCTCCGGTAGGGCCACACATAGCTCAAAGTTTTTGTACATTTTTGTCCTTGAAGTCTACAAAGTTCTACAAAACTTTGTACAGTTACACAAAGTCCCCGGCTACACAACGTGGTCATTGAAATGATCATTCAAATGAAGCTATGTCTGGCTTCGACATAAAGAAACAATTGAGACAAACGCATCCATTCTAAAAGTATGCCGCCTCTAATTAGGATAAATATATATAACCTGTTTTTATTTTACGATTATGTTTAGCGTTTATGTATATTTTTTTGTTATATGCACTGTGATGTTTAGCAAATAAAGTCATTCTTATATATACGCTTTAATAAAAGATAAAAGAAAAAAAATAATATAATAAAGTAACAAAATTTACAGCTTAAAATATATTCACAGTCATAGTGGTCTAACTGTACGCATTAGGGTATTGAGGGTAGCATACAAACATTTTAATACAATTTAAGCAATATGCCTAAAATTTGGACACAGCAGAAACAGTCTATTTATAAATACATTGGGTATGTTCCGCTGTGTACTGCCTGTATACTGCCACAGCATTCTATGGAAATATATGACTTCATAGATAGTCGCCATTTTTGTACTGTGAGCACTGACATTTTGGAGCTTCAGTGCTCTCAGTACTTTGATCACGTGATCAATCAAAAACAAAGCGGCTCTTGTTAAAAAAATTAATAATTTAACAGTAGTATATAAATAAAACATCGTGGGTGTAGGCAAATCGTGGTTAAAACTGAAAAAGTGAAAGTAGAGAAATTGAATGGAGATGTCAGTATACTGGACCGCGTACCGTTTGAAACTGTAACCAGTAAAGCAAACGAAAAAGGAACACCTGTACAGTATATACTTACGTGACGTCACAGCTTACAGTGCTCACAGTGTATATCGGAACAAACATATAGTCTATTATTTTGATATTTTGATTAGGCAATATGTCACGGATGAGACTAGCGTCTAAGATACAGGCTCGGCCTAGTTTAGACACTAGTGTCACGACCTTTTGTACACTTACGGCTATAAATAAAATTTAATTAGGTTTTATTAACTGGTAAAGTCATGTTATCCTATGTACCTCTCTCCGCAATGCTTTGATTTGCCCTTCGTAGTACTGTTTAGTGACCTCTTTGGTCTCCTCCACCAGTTCCCTCATGGTCTCCGCATTGGCGGCCTGTTGTTCTTCTATGCGTGCTAGTAGTCCGATATTACGCGCCTGCGCTCTGTATATCATTATATATGTACCTTGTATATTTATATATATACAAGGTATATATATTGTATAAATATACAAGGTGTAAAAGACATAGTACTGGATATGCATCCCATGGGTTCAGTGCATGATTCCAGACATTCTCTGCAATCTAAGCGGACCCTGGTACTGTTTACTACTCTAGCATAAATTTTAATATATAAATAGAGTTACCGCTATGCCTGTACCCGAATAGGGCTTTCGCGTCCGGGTACCAGTACCTCTTTCTTACATAAGATCACTGCGAAGTGGCGGCAATGCTGTCACGCCAAGTGATGGTATTGTTGTCGCGTTTCGTTCGGTTTGTGAGACTTTAAAGGCCGGCAACGCATCTGCTTGCCTCCTGGTCGTGCACATGTCCATGGGCGTCAGTAGGCACTTAGCTGCCTGCTGCCTGCTCGTTTTCCCCTTATAACATATAAAACTGTGTACATTACGAACTAAAACACCTAACATCTTACACGTTGTGCTAATATAAGCCGTCCTCTATAAAATTTAGAAGTGTTTTAATCTAAGCGTAAAAAGAAATACAGTCTAGGAAGGAGAAGGAGAGATGGAACTCTAGGAAGAAGAAGTATAAAAGCTCTCGAAATGTTAATTAATCTTTGTATTTCCAGTACTACCTCCACCAAAGAGCTGGCCACATAAACTTCCAATCCATACTGACGGCACAGTTGGTTTGCGTCCTGAGCGCCATATACTGTGCGGTATCTCGCATGACGGACCACAGACACCACTGGTGGGACGTCCTGGCCGGGTTCTTTATAGCCGCCGGGATAATGTTTTATACTGTGAGTATTAACTAACATCCTGGTCTTTTTAACTAAGAACTTATTTTAGTTAAATAGACAAAAAAATATCTCAAGTGTCGGATGGAGATATCGAAATAATTCTCAGATTGGCTGATAAAGGACGTCAAAACGAAGCATAGAGCCTGCATCATTAACTCGGTATTTCCGAACGGCTACGACTTAGGGACCTTCAAGAAAAAGGCATACTCATTTCTCAAAGGCCGGCAACGCATCTGCGAGCCCTCTGGTGTTGCAGTTGTCCATGGGCGTAGGTAGTCACTTAGGTGAACCGCCTGCTCGTTTGCCCCTTGTAATATAAAAAAAAAAACTCACTTTCGACTTAAAACTTAATTGGTCAGTTTATTTATTTAGCTTATAGCGATATGTATCAAATAAAACTCGGAAGATTACGAAATTTAAAATTTCAAAACTAATCTGATGTGGAAGCTCTCCAGAAAAAAAACACTTTTCTTGTTTTTTTTTTATATTATTATATTGACTAAAACCTTTTTTTAAATTTATTTTTGTTATACCATATCAATGTTTTAATTACTTTATTTATTTTCTTTTTCTTTTTTTAATATTTGTGTTTTATTTCTCATTACAGATATATAGCTTATGCAACAACTTCCAGTGCACCATACCAAAGAATGAAGTATTATTGACTGAGAACCAAACGAAGAGCGCCTTAGAAAATACAAAGGAAACTTTAATAGAAAGTAATTGAAGATAGGTAGTTTATTCACGAATACACGCTTAAAGGCACAGAGAAAAAATGAATAAGAAAATGTATATTTCCACTACTAACACACACTTCACGACGAAATTATTAGTTATTTAAATCATATTTTTGATACTTCACTATAATTTTATATTTATATACATATATGAAAATCCTGTATATACACACCGGCAGAATTAACGGAACATAACAATGGCCAAAAGCGTGTCAAGATGCACTTATATAGAAGGGTTCCGTATCTGATACGCTATAAACGTATTTGTTAAATAACTTCAAAAGTGTTTGTCCGATTTCGTTCAGAATAATTTTCTTAGTGAGTTTTTAGCTTGTTCTATCAACATGAAAAATTTCAAGTCTACGTCTAATAGTTTGGAAATGCTGGGGGTGGGGGCGACCACCTTACGGGCACCCAGTCGGACGAACGAATAGAGCAAAATTATAAGGGTTCCTACGGAACCCTAAAAAGGGAAACAAAAAATAGTTAGTTTTATTTTAAAAAAAAAGTTAAACACGAAACAATAATTAAATTAACGTTTTTTTTCTTTTCAATTAATTTGCAAAACTGTATGTTGAGTATGATATTTTTATGAAAAACATTCAACGTAATGAAAATCACCAAAATAGTCCTCAAAGATGTTGTATTCAAAGTACACAAATATATAACGATGCAAATTTTAATTATGTTGTAATGACGCGCTCCTGTTGTATGATGTAATGTCAAAAAAATAAATGGCTGCTGGCGCGTTCGTCAGCATCATTTTCGGCAACTGTCAAAATTTTTCGGCGGTGCCTTTAGGTGCTTACGATATAATCCATCCATACTTACCGTCCATTCTTACAATTTAATGGAAAAAAAAAACTAAATAGAAAACGCATTCTTCATAGATTCCATAATAACAGAAGAAGAAGAAGAAATAGTTTTATTTGGAATAAAAACACTTTACATAAATATACCTACACCATATCGGACCCTCCTTAGTGCCAACGCGGGTTGCATCAGCATTGATTAAAAAAGGGGACACGATAAAGACTGTGGCGTCACAAATTACAAAGATACGTCTATATTTGATAAAAAGTAGAAAAAAATAATTTGTTAACAGGAATGCTAAACTTAATGCTAATCGTGTCTCGAAAGTTTTTCTAAAACCTGTCAAAATACAACTTAATTAGTCTAGAAATAATTATTCTTTATTAAGGCAAATTATATTACATAAAAGCTCTATTGGAAATTTGATTAATTTCAATTATGAAGCTCCCAGACTTATTAAGAAAAATATTTATTCATTACTTAAAAGAAAATAGCTTTTTGTTTTATTTTTTGAAATTTCATTTCAATATTTTTCTATGTTCGGATAGTTTTTAGGGTTTCGTAATCCTACAGGGAACCCTCATACACTCAGTCCATCCGTCCATCAATCTGTCCGCCCCCTAGGGCCCCTCTCCCAGGATATCCAAAATGTCAGACGTAGGGACTTGAATTTTTTCCCGTCGATAGGAAATGCTAAAATCTCACTAGGAAAATGATTGTGAGCGAAATCGAAGAAGAAGAAGAAATAGTTTTATTTGGGATAAAACACTGTACATAAATATACCTACAATATACAATTTAAACATAAAAAAATACACATAATAAACAACAAAATCGGACAACAACTTTTGAAGTTATTTAACAAATACGTGAATCCCGTATCAGATACGGAACCCTTCTATATAAGCGTGTCTTGGCACGCTTTTGGCCACTTTTCTTAAATAGTATTTTTTATATTGCCTGTAACACTTGTAAAATGATTTAGGTTTGATATATTTACTTACTTCTTGGACCACCCCAATGATTATTTCCTAAAATCCTGTCTTACCTGAGTTGTCTGTAAGAGATCGCTTTAAGCGATAAGACCGCCCTTGGGCACCTAAGTTTTAAATTATTGTTTGTTATTATTGTGTTTCTTTATGCGATAAGTTTTAAATAAATAAATAGGTTTGTTGTTGAGTTGAGTTTGATATTTATATCAATGTTGTACAGGTACAAAATATCGGTTCGTCTGCTGATGGAGTCGAGCGTAAAGGCATTTCCCGGCGAGAAAACAGAAAACAGTTACAAAAAAAATATGGACTTCCAGTAAAAGATTTGGTTCGTTCAAATAATTCAAAATGATCCCGAATCGTAAAAATGTTCGGTTGGTAAGAATTAAAAAAAACTTTTTAGTGGTCCTAACAAATACCCATATTAAGGCGGGCCATAAAATTGTTTATGATTGTTGTCCAATAAAAGAGCGAAGCTTTTTCGTTGCTTTAAAATTATTATTAATTTTTTAAACAAATTCGATTTGGATTACTCTATCATCATCATCATCACCTTTATTTCGAAGCACTTCGGTCTGTCTTTTAGTTATTTTCTATTATGCCCGTAGTATTATCATACCCTAAAACTAAAATTGATGTGAATATTTCTCCATACTTCTAAAAACCACCAATCGATTACTAAATGTCTTTATACTAGTCGTTACCCGCGATTTCGTCCGCATTTTAATTAGCATAAGTTTGAATTCTTTTTTTTTAAAGAATATTAGGAATACTTTTTAGGTAAGTCTAATATTCTCCTTTCCCTTCCTACTAAGCTTAAATTAAAGGTTTGTATTAGGAGTGCGTGCGACAATAGCCCAACGGCGGTGGAGTTTGAACCGGGTACCTTGCAGATTTCAGTCCATACCTTATACGGTTGAGCTATTGCGGCTCCAAAAATTATTAAGTTACTTATTAATTTAATAGCAGATAAGTAATTTAATTCCAACTTATGCTAATATTATTTGTTTATACTACGAATGTGCACAATAACACAATCTCATTGTTTCTAATTACTTAACGGGTAGACACTTTGTTATTATGCACATAAACTGACACTACATAATGTTTCACTGATTCACTAAGTCAGAAGAATTTGTCCCTATCAGCCTTCTCATTATATCCGTGGTGTCGAGGAGCTGAATAGCCTCAACGTTCACATGGTGGTGAAGCCTATACTCATGGAAATCGGCGTATTTTTGCGCTACTTCAGTAACGAAGTCCATGAACTTTTAATTAAAAACCAGAAACAGCCATAAATTAATACTTTTACTTTAACAGCTCTCCGCTTCAACTGGAACACCTTCCCGCGACAGAAGTGAAAACTCATAAATTTGGCAAAGGCGACAAACTTTCCGAATCAAGATCGCCGAATTCGTCCGAGCCGCGCCGAGAAAAGCCGAACGCCACATAAATTTCGGCCGAATCGTCGGCCAATTACAGACTTGCACTTTTATGGCTGAACTTTCTTGAAATATTTCCTTTTTATTGCTACAGTTTTTTTTAAAAGGTCTTATTTTTAATTTGTGACTATAAATCTAATTTCAATTCATAATGTAGTTTTCATTATATAAATTAATAATTTTCATAAAGAAAAATTGTGATATACCTTAGGTCTTGGTGTACGTTACATCAATACTGTGTACGACTTTATCAGGACATAAATGATTTCATTTCATTTGATCTAATTCTCTATAATAGCCTTTATTGATTGTACCTTAGGTGAATTCTTTTCTCAATTTCTCCATACCCGACTATGCAATGTCACCTGCATCTATGCTCTCACTACTGTATTCTATATTCGACAGATATTTTTCCATCTTTTGAGTATTTTCTTCTAATGTATGTCCATTCCTCCCAAGAACTACATTCCACAAGAACAATGTATTCTGCACATCATCTATCCTTCCTTTCTCTTGCACTATATCTCAATCCTTTAATTAGTTATCTTTCTCTTTCTATCTGAACCTCATCTACTGGTTTTAAGTTTGTTTGTTAAGGACTTAGAAGTTAAGATTAAAAAAGTGACACCGATTGCGGATTGATATTGTATTGACAAATTAAGGCCGAAACAGAGCCGTTTTTATTATCATTTATTAACGATTACAACAGTATTCGCATTTGGATTTCTATAAATAAAATTTGCTAATTTGATTCCTGAGACGTAGTAATGGATTTAAAAAAGATAATTAGTTACCAACCTTGGAAGATCAATTGAAAGGTATTTTTTATAGTTCCACATGAATGAGGATACGTAGCTTAGAGGCCATATCAGTAACGGTTTTTTGAACGTGTACATCTTCGTAATAATTAAAAGAAAATGAATAAATCGCACGCTTAATAATAAACTGACCTAACTCAAAAAAGTAGATTTTTAGGAAATCGCAAAAAACGTTTTGTCATTTACGACTTATTCCACTTACAATTTGATAAAAACGATATTGTAATAAATTATGTTTTTTAATATTAGTTAATGAAGTTATTAATGTTATTTTAATCATATTTTATTTGTTTGTCTTTTTAACTAATAACTTATTTTAGTTAAAAAAACAAAAATAGATGTATCTCTACGATGGATGGAGATATCGAAATAAATCTTAGATTGGATGATATATGACTTTTAATCATAGCTTCCTGTATCTTTAACTCACTTTAGTTCTAAAACGTCATTTAAATATTAAGCGTGCCGTACAAGGTTTTTTAGGCGGTGTATTCTTTTTAATATCCTTAATTTATTTTCGCACCCCCAAATACGCTACGCTCTATGAACTCCAAATTAGAAAAGCCGATCGGATCGCGTTTGAATTACTCTTTAATTCAATATAGGTTCAAAATTATCAGCGTTGTATTTTCCCAGACGCACAATATTTTATTATCTGCATATTATAAGCGTACATGACCAAAATTTTACATATATTTGACAACACAACCTTATCTCCTAATCGACGCCGGGTCCGTTAAAAACAATGTGACAGGAACTACGGTGTGAAGCCTCCAAAACACCGGCGACTTTGTATCGCTAATTTGATCCCTATGATGAGCAGGGTAATGGCTATATTTGTTTATTGCAGGATGGAATTTAATTAAAGTGTGCCCTCGTGTGTTTCACGTTGGAGAGGCTAACTTTTAGAATTCCGTAACTATCTTTTCGTGGACGCGGACATTTTTATTTTACCGCTAAAAGCTTTGTAACACACACTCAAATTTTATTTATTAGGATTACTGACAACTAATTACAAATGATTCTCAGTCAGACTTAAACTACGTTTGTTAAATTTATTGATATTTCCTTAATTAAGACTGACTATACAAAAAAAGGATGATAGTGCCGTGATAAATATATACATGTTCAAATAGTGAATAGTTTCAATCTGGTCCTTCGAGCCGGATATGAACTAGCGACCAATGAAGTTAAAACCTTTTTAGCAGCATTGGGTATTGTTTAGAGGGGAAAAACCACTGAACTCACGATAATATCACAGTAACGACACTTCTGGCTGCCTCTGTGTATTAAATATTCACATATGATGGCACTCCCGGAGTGCCGCTGATTAGTAACACAGAATAATGAAACAAATGTACATCTAAACCTTTTCAGAATAGTTACGTCATTCAATTCCTTTTACTATAAATCTTATTCAATTGCAATAGATCTTGTCTTTTAGATTTTTTTTTTTTAACTTTCCCATGTGCATAAGAAACTAAACTACTTTGCTTTAATCCGCGAATGAAACTTTTGCGAATGAAAATTCACGCCAGCAGTCGATGCACATGGGAAATACAATTATTTCCCACCTGGAAATACAATTATTTCCCATGGAAATCCATGACATGCATGAGAAACTAAACTACTTGGTTTAATCCGAGAATGAAATTCGCGGATTAAAGCAAAGTAGTTTGCATGTCTTCCTATTTTTAATTATACTAATTTGTCAAAATATTTATTTCAACAGTTTATGACTTATTTGTGTGTCAATAACGAAATTGATTAGACTATTACGTCACAGCTTAATTGATAAAAATATTTACCACTAGCAAGCTATCGGAGCGATATCCAAATAGAAAACGAAGTAGTTTATGTCAATTCGTATGGAATCCATTTATAAAAAAATATGTCTCAATTATGTACAATTTACATATTTATAATAATAAAAAAAAATTAAACTAACTCGATTGTCATACAAAAGCCTGGTTACTATAGTATCCATCACCAAATCTCTAAAAACATTTGGCACAATATGACACTCGTGTGGCTAAATCACTATATTACAATAATTTTGTAAATTATTTTTTCTTTACGCTAATGGACTATAAATGGATAGATTTGGTCTGATTAACAAAAATTAGTTAAATACATCGTTACTAATTTTATCATTACGAACATGAAATGCAATCTACAACGACAATGTCATATAGTTATTTAATTTTCTTAGTAGGATTAATATAAATTTTATATTCACGCTGTATGTGTACTGTAATCGATAATGCCTCATAGAAACTTATGTAACTTTGATGTCATGTATGTATATATGGAATTTTTATGAAGAGCAAGACTTTCAATACCAATTGTAATTTCGTTCTCTATACTTATGGAAACTCATATTCATAAACTTATATAAATATTTAATACTACCCGACATATTTCCTCTTTCATAAGAAATGTATATAATATATACTTAGAAACAAAATAACATATTTGTAAATAAAAATATTTCATAGACTTATTCACCACTTTCCAATAGTCACTACTTTTTTATTAATAATTCTGTAATCTCTCCTATACCACAGTGCTCTTATAAAGCATTAATATTATAACATTATATTACAGGCATTCGAGGCCGCACAAGTTTGTTGTACGAGAATAATCCTACAACGCGCTTTCCTATAATGTGAAATAAACCTACCCTGTCATAGGGGGGATTACAGTAGTCTCATATAATCTCGAAGATTTTTTAGACATTTAGATTGTATTTTTGTGGTTAAGGGACAACTCCTTCCATTATATTGCAGGTAATATATGATCATGTAATCTAAGAAAGTAACAAGTAAATTTTTGTATAGTTTAAATCATTTTATTTAAAAAATAGGATTATTCCTAATTGCGAAATGGTTTTAAATTTATTTCAGTTAATATTCCGATTATGTGTTGTACAGAATCAAGCAAATGTGCAATTTATTTTCAATGCCTTATATTCAAGACCGTTATTCCTCTAAATTTCTCTATAATAAAAAATAATAATACAATTAATCTTTAAATAAATTATTTTCTTTATTTGATTATTACTGGTACAATATACGTAACAGGGAAAATACGATTTAAAGTGGCAAAAAGCATCTATTAATTTAAACTTACTTAAGCCTCAAGGTGCAGAGTTCACATACATAATACAGTAATACCCCTATGACACGGTAGATTTGATCCGTTATAGGAAACGCGTTGAATGGGCATTATCATACAACGCGCTTGAGCGACCCCGTATAACGCGTTATGTACAAAAGATTCACATTTACCTTTTCTCGTTAAAAAGGGTTTAAATCGAATATTTAAAAAAAACTATGTCATCAACGAAATATCCGTGTTTTTCTCACATCAAACTAAGAACATTTTAAATAAAAATCTTATGTATTTGTAACTAAAAATTATCTAATTAATATAGAACAATAACGTGGGAAATTCTCGCGTTATCTGGTGCACTACCCGTATAATACAAAGAATTGAAATGGCCTAATTTAAAAACGCGTTAAAAGAGTAACGTTTTATAGGGGGGATTATTGTATAAACATTTTTATTATATATGAAGATATTTTTTGCGTGTATATTGTGGTAACGGTTAGATATTTATATAGAAATAGCTTTGGTGCGGCGGCGGGAAGGGTCAATTAATATAAGCTCGGAAGACTCGGAAGAAATTTCAAAACATGTTTTATGTATCCCAACTAAATGTTTAGAAATTTTGCTACTAATAAATGTACGCTACTTTTATTTATTTATTAAATATTCCTCTGATACTTTTATTAGAGTATTGGCAAATTGACTTCTACTTTATTGATTTAAGATAAAAATAAAAATAACAACCAAACTGTCCACATAGATAAACCTAAAAGCTGTCCATATAAAAAATCTAAATCTCCAAAGTAGGAATAAAATTGAAGGTTACATTTACAAAAATATGTATATAGGTAATTACCAATCTATTGCACTGGGAACTTGATTATTAACCACCGTTTTATATATCTTGTGATTATATGTTTAAAAGTTGCAATAGTATTTATATATTTTTAAATTGTGAGCAATTAATCTGTCAATATTACGATAAACGCCATAAGGTTACATTAAAGTTTGAAAAGTGAGTTGAGCTTAAGTTTGAAAAGTTAAAGCTTATCAAACTTTAACTTTTGAAATTATTTTTTAATTTCATAAATTATATTAAAAGAATTTAATATGGCGGTTAAGTATACTTAAATTTTCTAATTTTTCGCACAATTTTCTTAATCTTTTCTTCCTTAAGAACTTTCTTCCGACAGTTAGAAAGGCAACAAAAAAAGTATTAGCGAAATTGGTCCAGCCGTTGTCGCGTGATGCCGCGACCAACGAAAGTAGGGATTAATTGAAAGACAATAGAATATATATTAAAATATCCTTGCATTTTTTGTTATTATTTATTGCACAATTGTATTTGCACATGTACCATGCAATAATTTTGAATAATTTGTCATAATGTACGGTAAAATTATATACGTGGCTCCATTCCAAGATGAGTTTTTAATTAAAAAACGAATACGGCCAGCTACTGTAATATCTCATATTGAAAAAAGTTTATGAGTGTTTTTAATTTCGGCACCAACCCTTTTAATGCAAAAGTGAACGAGAAATTATATACATTACAAATGTGAAACACGACAGTGTTAAACTTCAACAATATTTAAACTGTAAACAAAAAAATGTTAAGATTTTCCCAATTATCATATGCATAATCTTCTTTTTCCTAGAGTTATCCCGGTCTAGTACCAGAGTCCGCTTAGATTGTAGAGGATGTGGCTGTGAGGCCAGTTTAGACGACCGACGTCATCCTCGGAACCCCCACAATCTCACAACTAATATCAATCAGAGACGTTAATAGGGATCCAATGGTGTACGTGAGTTCCGAAACACAGAGATCAGGTCAGAAATTTTGAAAACCAGTGTTATAATGGAGCACCCATCTATCACACCGCTGTGGTAAGAACTGCTTAAGCTCGCGATTGACTCAAATACCGGCCTCTTATTGAGCCACGACCTCTTCATAATTTATCCATACTAATGTATAACGCTGAAGAATTTGTTTGTTTACTTGAACGCGCTAATCTCGTGAACTACTGGTCCAATTTGAAAAATTCTTTCAGTGATAGATAGCCTATTTGTCGAGAAACGCGGAAAATTTATTCTATTTTTTATACCTAATTTTACGCGGACGAAATCGCGGGTGTCAGCTAGTTATTAATAATTAAAATCATTCCTTAGCATCATTTAACATTTAGCTCAAAATATAAACATGAACCCAGCATTGGTTATAGCACAGACGTAATACGCGCTCAATTATTAATGACATTATAACGTAATGATAATTTACATAGTTAATTATACTTAAGGTGTACAATAAACATTTCACTCCATTGGGTGCGAAAGTGCCTTTGGGTGTCAACCTGCACGATAAAGCCTAGTACGGTATTCCTACAAGGTACCCTTTTAGTTTAGTTTAGTAAGTCTTTTAGTTTATTAAGTCCGTCTGTCCGTTCACCCGCAAATTGCCCCCCCCCCCCCTCCCTCTAGAATATTAAAACTATTATATGCAGACTTGAAATTTTCCATGTTTATATAGCATGCTGAAAACGCATAAAGATTGTCTTTTGAGCGAAAACGCATATCTTTTGCAGTTTCTTTAAAAATCCCTTTATTGCGTATGAGATAAGGAACCCTATATAAGCATTTTATGAACGATCTAGGTTTAGTATTTTTTTTAAATTCAAATGATATTTTATTCAAGTAGACTTTTAAACGCTCTTTTGAATCGTCAAATATTTTAAAAGCTACCACTGATTCGCAAGAGTCGAGCCGCGTGAAGAATCAGCAAGAATCTCGTTAGCCACTCTTAAGATTTATTTGCTATACCAAGTAAATAATAAAGCTTTTAATCCTTTCAGTGCTACAAGCAACTTGTGTTTGCAATCGGATGAGAAATATCAAAATAAATCTAGCACTTTAAAATAATAAGTACGCACGCACGCACCCCCGTACGCCCAAGCGGGTTTCAAGTACCATGCGTAAACTTAAACCTTATTTAAAAACTCAAACTGAGCTTATCGAATGACGGCAGTTAAGCAAAATTAACAATTTAACACGTTTATACAAATACAAGCGATCATTAAGGTGCATGTCAACCATAGACTTAATATAGTGCTGTGCTTACAATACTTTATCGATAAAATACAAGTGGAATGTAAGTTACAATGAATTACCTGGTACTATATCAAATTAGAAATTTCTTCTTCTTTAAAAATTTACCGTTCAAACAAACAATTTATAAATAAAATGATTTATTACCAGACTTGTACAATTTCAAATATACATTACATTCAAAACTTAAGGCTAAAAACTTAACCGCTAACATACACTTTGAAACGAGCTGTGTATAGAGGACCAGTGCTTTATAATTTCGGTTTGTGAGACTTCCCGGTGGCCTAAACTCGTCATTAAGGGCCGGCAGCGCATCTGCTGGCCGTGCAGATGTCAATGGGCGCCGGTAGGCACTTCGGTGTCTGCTGCCTGCTCGTCTGCCCCCTTGTGACATGAAAAAAAAAACGTATAATGAGGATTTTCTTTCAGTTTACATTTTTGTAATGCTCTACTTTGAAGTTTGCAATTTGGAGTTACAATAATTTACGTAGGGGGTGACCGATTTATACTTAACTTTGAGGGCCTTCCCTCTGAGTCATCAGAGTATGCCTGATGACTCAGAGTATACCTGATGACTCAGACCCTGTACGATATAACTATCGTACAAGGATACCCTGTACGATAGTCATATCGTACAGGGTATCCTTGTTTAGGCATCAAATACAAATATCATCAGAGTCCAAACTATCATTTCCTGTATGCTGTTTGTATTGTAACAATATATTTTGATAACATTGTATTACTTAACGTTACGATATAAAGAAATTATTTATTTATTGCTTCATCTACACTGGCATTAAAAATTTTGGCATCCAAAAGCGTGTGGTTGCTAATACTCCTGCGCAGGCGCAGTTTTCGTAAAATGGTACAGAAAGTTTTTGCTTCACGTGTTAATATACAATTAAAGACTTTAAATTGAATTGTATTTTGTTTGAATTATATTATATTAGTTACGTATTAAATTCCTATTGTAGGCGGAGAATGTGGACGCTTTAGTGAGCGGCGCTGCCGGTACTGTACCTAGGGCGTGCTTTGGTACTTGGATTTTGTACCACGTGCTGCGCGTCATGATCGCGTACCTACTATCTGGCCTCGAGCTTGAGCTGTACAGCGTACACGAGTACCACTATATATTCTGGTAACGTACTATTATACTCCAAGAGCCATTAACACTATTTTGGCAAGGTGCTTTCGGCAAGTTCCAATTGTGAACGTATAGTAATTTGTGAAAAGTAGAACTTAAAACATAAATTATTTTAAAACGACACAGTTTAGGTTGCATTTTTGGAACTATCTGTAGTTCCAAAAATGCGACCAAAAAATAAAAATAAAAATTATTAACAATATTACCCTTGTTTGTACATTTGAATAAATCTATACTTAAAATATAAAGCTGAAGAGTTTGTTTGGTTTGCTTGAACGCGCTAATCTCATCAACCGGTCCGATTTGAAAAATTATTTCAGTGTTAGCCCCATTTATCGAGGAAGGCTATAGGCTATTATATCATATCGCTAAAATTGAATCTACTTTTTTATTATTGTCTTTTAAAAATTCTCAACGCACCTGAAGAATACTACGATTAAAAAATAAAAGGTATTACAGATTTATATACAGGGTAAATATTGATTTTGTCAACAAATAATTAGATATGTTATTGATCTAAAATCATGAATACACTTTATTATTCTGTTGGATTGTGACTTAGTAGCACCGAATATGGCCTGTGGTTGCCTGCAGAAATCTAGGTTGTCAAGTGATGAGTTGAAGTCACGACAAGAAAGGGTAACAGAAGGTAGTTGGATGCAACTGCCAAGAGACAGAGGAGAGTGAAATGAAAGAAGCCTTTGCCCAACATTGGGCAATCTAATTGCCCAATGATGGGCAAAGGCTTCTTTTATTTCACTCTCATTTTCTTTTATCTCAATCTCATTTCTTTTATTTCACTCTTTGTTTAATCAGCTAACTGATTAAACAAAGAGCTGATCTTGATTATGATAAACACCGAATGTGCGATATATTGGGGATGCAGTTGTCCATGGGCATCGGTAGTCACTTAGGAGAACCGCCTGCTGCCGTTTGCTCCTTGTTATATAAAAAAATATATATATTTTACGGTAGAATTGTCTCTCCCAGGTATCTGTACGAGTTCTTGTACGGGTGGCTGGTGTCGGCGTTGGGACGCGCGGAGGCACTAGCGGGCGAAGGACGGCGGGTCGACCGGCGCGGGGGGCGGCGGAACAAACGGCGGGCCCGTCCCAACGCCGGGGAAGGGCTGCTGTGTCGGGTCATGCAGAACATGTGCGGCGGGTACTACAAGGTGGGGTGGTTCATAACCCTGAATGGCCCACAGGTGGCCATGGTGGTCAACCCATACGTTTCACATTCCAGTTTCCATTCACTAACTCGACCCAATGCCTTGGGGAGGCTGTATCGGCTCATGCAAAATATGTGTTAGGGTTACTGTAAAGTTTATATCGCTAAATAGTCCATTGGTGCCGTCATGGTCATAGCATACCTTTCACATTTCAGCTTGCATTAATTAACACGATCCAACGACTTGGGGTTGCTGTGTTGGGTCATGCAGAAAGTATGCGGGGGGTACTAAAAGGTGAGCGCTGGAGTGGGGGCTTTACCGGTGTTAATTCTGTACGTGCACATCATAAATGTGCGTCTCGTGATGGCACTGCTTCGAGTCGCGGTCGCCACGCGGCGGCGCTCTGGCGACGCCCAACGGAGGGTTTGTTCAGTGCTTCATACAAGTACATACTAAGCAGCGCAGTCGCGACCAGTTATACTTACATTATTCTCGCACAATGTGCTAAATTGGCATCCAATTAGAACGCGTCATTAGGGACGAACTTGTACCTTTATAGGTTCAATTTGAACTACTTGCTCCTAATTTTTTTACAGCATTTTAAATATTTGTGCCATTTTAACATTGACATGTGACGTCACAAAGGTCCCCCCCCCCATGTGTGACACCTAAACAATACAACGTACTTGCGCGAGCCAGTCGCTCTTTTCGCCACAGTAGCAGTGCGTTTCGTTCTCGTCCTTCCCAGCTTCGGAGGCGGTAGACGAGGTGGTGGATGCGGTCTGAAAGAAACTGAATTTCAGAGTTTTCTTTACACTTTTAAAAACCCCCGAGTATGCTGAGCGTTATTTTCTTGTAATGTTTAACATAATTGCCTGATTCTTGTTACCAGTTAAGCTTGATTAGAGGCTTGTGTTTGGAGTAACAACAACGATAGCCCAACTGGTCTAATTCTTAGACTGGAAAATATTTGAATAACATATCAAAATGGGTCCATTTAAAAGTGTACCTAAATAATTAAAACCACTTTGAGACCATGTTATTTTACTATAAGATGGTGTGTCAAAATGGAGTCATCACGAGTTGACGACCTGTCGAATATAAATTTAACTGTCAAATATAACAACGTTTGTTGACAGATGATACGTGAAGAGCGACATAGCGACGTGTTTGATTGGGGACGTCGACAACCCAAATAAGTGGGGCTGGCACTAGTGTACATAGTGAGCGAGATAGCTTACTCTTGCTGAAGTTAGACGAAGATAGTGCTATCTCACTCACGTAAACACGGATTGTTTACTCGTTTACGGCGTACACTAGTGTCGGCCTCGTTTTAGCACTTAAGGTCGTGCCAAATTGCGGCAAGATACGTTACAAGAAAAGGTCGGAAAGGTTTTATTGCCCCGTCAATATAACCCTGTTATGGCACCGATCCCCAACAATGTTGTTGTACAAAAAAATTAAAACTTTGTATACTGTTTTAAATAAGCATACGGTTCGCAAGTTTAAAGATTTGTGGCGGAATTTCTTCCAACTGGCGGTCTCTATCTCTAGTATATAGTAAAAGATGTATGCAAATGAAAAGGGTAGACGTACATCGCAAGGTGGCGTGGTCAGTTCTTGTTGCTGCCTCCTCTGTTGCCCGCCTTTGAACCGGAACAGGTCGGACCTCTTCAGCGCTCGGTTCTCCGCAGCGGCCACTCTGTACCTTTGGTCTACGCATCTCTTACAGTGCCATGACGCACCTAGACAAAATTAAAAAAAAAATGAAGAAACAATCTATAGATAAATTTTAATATGGCAACATTATTATTATATTTATACTTTATTGCACACACAGAAAAGAGTAACAATACAATGAAAAATAATAATAAAACAGATGTATAAAGTGCGCAAGGGCGACCTTATCGCTTAAAGCGATTTCTTACAGACAACCCTGGCTCTAACAGGATTTTTGGAAACCATTATGGGTTGGTGCAAAAACAATATATTATGAAATATACATATTATATATAGACATATAAATATATACAATATGAGTACATAATTTTTTATTATCAATCCTGGTTTAAGAATAGTTTTAATCAGGCCTTATTTGTCACTTCTTTTTTGGAGATGGGAAAGGAAGGACATATCCTCCTCCGCGTTTCGGAAGGCACCTAAAACGGTGGGTGACGATTAATGTCACTGAGTGATATTAGTCGTGAGACTGTGGGGCTTCCGGCATGACGTCAAAAGGCAGTGGATCATCTTAACTCGCCCCACAGCCACATCTTCTACAATCTAAGCGGATTCGGGTACTAGACCGGGATAACGTTATGAAGACGAAATTGACAGAGAAAATACGAGTATAATTTAGCAAAAATAAATAAATACACAGGACTATATGACACAGACGTCTGTTCCTAAGGTAGACAACTTATTGCCTGTGTTATAGATAACGGACGCCTGTTATACACAAATATTTTTACACTAACTGCGTATATATATATACTAGCTGTACCCAGCGACTCCGTCCGCGTGGGCCACCCTAATCACTCAGGGGGATGAAAAATAGATGTTGACCGATTCTCAACCGTAGCCAATATGCACGCAAAATTTCATGAAAATCGGTTGAGCCGTTTCGGAGTAGTTTGGCAACGCACCCCGTGACACGAAAATTTTATATATATATATATATGAGCTCACTCACCACATATCCAGGCCTCGACCGGCGGCGTATGGCACTTGGTCCAAATGTTATAATCAACAAATACATGTGGCAAACTATAATTGAAACGACTAATTTAAAAATCAAAGATTACTAATCAATTATTATTTTAAATTAATTTGATTCTTTTGGATATATTGCGCCGATATATACATTTTACAATAAGATGTTGTCAGGGCGTAGTCATAACAACCGTATGTATATTAATTATCAAATATAATAATGTGGTTGTAAAAAGAATTAAACATTTAGTATATAGTGTTTAATATGTTACGCAAATCTAAAGATATTTTGCCCAATTTCGACCAGACGGTGATCTTTGGTACATTTACAATTACCTACACGTGGTATAAATCTAGCTTCAATAGATGAAATATTTCATTGCAGGTTCTGAACGGAGGATTTTTGTCCCATACCATCCAAATATCTAGATCCAGAGGAGGAGACAAAAGCACTCACCTATCACTGTTAGATTAACCCTGTAGTTCCTGGTCGGGGAGTCGATATAGTCGATTCTGCATCTGTACAGTCCTTCGTCATATCTCGCCACCTTGTCTACAGCAAGGTGAGCTGATGAAGGGTCAGATTCGTTCAGCACGAAACGAGTTCGGGTACCGAACTCGCCAGCCACCGCCCAGTGGACTGGCGGACCGTTTCTGAAGTCAACTCTGGGACAAGATATAAATAAATTCAAAACTAGAGACAATAGACATATCGTAGATATTCTAGGATTTAAAACAGGATTCATGGCTTTAAAGGTCCCTTTTTAAAGCCAACTGTCGAAGAAGAAAGGAATTAAAACTGGGGTAAATATCATATCTTAAATCGATATTAGAACAGCATATATGAGTTGATTATTGACGACATTAACTTTTATCATAGGGAATATCTAGCGGGAGATAAAGACGAATGGAAAAAACCATGTCGGAGCGATTAATATCTCATGACAATACTTGGGCCGAGGTGCTGGCCAAAAAGCGGAAACAAAGGCACAGCACAGCAGCATCTCCCTCATACTCAATAAGCCTTCTACGTGAGCGCTGTGGTCGGAAGATGCAGATCCAGGATTGGTTTATCGTCGTATAAATCATCTGTCATACATGTTGTATCTATTTTCCGCGATTTTATCACAATTCAAATTTCACGCTACTTCTTTAATGCCAAGACCATTGTGATATTCAAAAAAATGGCTAAAAGCGTGTCAAGACACGCTCATATAGAAGGGTTCCGTATCCGATACGCTGTAAACGTATTTTTTAAATTACCCCAAAAGTTGTAGTCCGATTTCATTCAGAATAATTTTTCTAATGAGTTTTTAGCATGTTCTATTTACATGGAAAACTTCAAGTCTGTACGTCTAATAATTGGGAAATGCTAGGGGGGGACCACCTTACGGGCAGACAGACGGACCAATGGACAGAGCGAAATAATAAGGATTCCTTGTAGTACTACGGAACCCCAATATACTCTCCTGTTCACGTATTTCGTGCAAATATAA
The DNA here is from genome assembly GCA_024363005.1 of Charaxes varanes. Lineage (NCBI taxonomy): Eukaryota > Metazoa > Arthropoda > Insecta > Lepidoptera > Nymphalidae > Charaxes > Charaxes varanes. The sequence continues at coordinate 233,511 of JANCMC010043070.1, read as the reverse complement.
AAGTGTGCGTTTAAATTACAGGAACACACACTTTTCAAGGGGAGTAAGGGTTACTCCAAATATAATATACCGTGAAATAAAAATGTTCGCGTAAAAATTGTCCCCTCCCTCGGAGCAGAAAGCGAAAATGATGGTGTTAATTTTCCGTGGGTCCCTTTTGACGTTATTATGAAAGTAGGTTCCAGTGAAAACATGACAGTTCTCATTAACTCGCCAGCCACGTTTTTACATCTGCCATTTTGAATTCATATTTTAAATATAAATCTATATATTGTATAGTAATATATAAAGCTGAAGAGTTTTTTTGTTTGTTTGCTTGAACGCGCTAATCTCAGGAACTACTGGTCCGATTTGAAAAATTATGTCATATTACATAGTATATTTGTCGAGGAAGACAATATATCATTACGCTAAATGTATTCACCTAATTTTCCGCGGATGAAGACCCGGGCATAGCTAGCATGTAATAAATTAATGTGGGTTTAAAAAAAAACCTCTAATTTAACAATAAAATCATGTTGAAAAAGAAATGAAAACGAACAAAAAAATTATGGATTTGCATAATTTTGTTGGTACAGTGGACAAAAACTAAAGGACAAAGAATATTTTCAAATTCGGCGCTCAAGAATCATATAATCTTATGTTACTAAATTAATTAATTAATATTCTATAAAGTTATTTGTCTCAATTTAAAGTACAATGTCAAATAAATTATAATCATCTACAAGTATTGTTTCTATTCCATTAACCATTTATTTATCAATAAAATTTATCAGTGAAATAATTTTGTGCACATCTATTGTCTTAAAACTTGACCTCACACAGTAAATAGGAACCACTAAAAAATAATAATTTATCTATCTTTTTGTAATATCTACACACGACTTTCCCCATTGCCCAACAATGAGATATAGCCATACCAATCTCTAAAAGTAAAAAATCTTGAACTTTTTATCATTCTCTGAACAGCGCAGATTCTTCGTCTCAGTTTTTGATGGAGATAGCACTGAATTGACCAATAATAAACATTTAAATTTACCGTGATGCTGATGTGGCGCATCCTTATTTACGTAATTAGACGGACATTTTTAATATACAGAAATGTTACTCCTCGATGTAGTCTGCGTGCTCGCAGGGCTAGGAACAAAGAACATACCCCAATTAAACGCCAAATCTGAAATGTCAATGTCATAAGTCATTTACAATTGTCAAGTTTAGAAGTTTTGTTGCCGAGTAGTCGTAGAGAGGTTTTCATAGAAAACTATGAAATTTGTAAATATATATATTTATTTAAATTACAATGGAACCGAATAACCGATCAAGAAGAACTGAGTTAGACGTAGATAGTTTTAGAAACGATGAACCAGACTATGACAGAGCTCGTATGCGAAGACAATCAGGTGGTTTCGTGGATTTGGGAAATGAATCACAATATGGAACTGGCGGACATCAAGCGTCTGGCGCAAATGAAATATTTGCCGACGTACAGGTAAAGTAATTTAATGATAATAAAATTAAATAAGCATTGTTTTTTTTCTAATTTATTAATTCAAATTTTAGGGTGATGTGCCTTGGTGGAAATCAAATTTTTTTATATCACAGCCAGTTCTTTTTGGGACGTGGGATGGAGTTTTCACATCATGTCTGATAAACATATTTGGAGTGATTGTATTTCTTCGATCTGGTTGGATGGTTGCTCAGGCAGGCTTAGTTAATGCAGTGCTTATAGTAATATTTACAGGTAATGTTTTCTATGTTTATTGTATACTAGTTGTAACTTGCGATTTCGTTGGCGTAAATTTAGTGATTTTGTTAAATTTTGAGAGTTTTTATTTTGGTGTGCAGAACCCTAATTATTCATCTAGAAGCAAATTAGCCCGTATTATTACTTGAAAATGAGCTATCTAAAGTCCAGATTGGTCCAACAGTTTCAAAGATTAACGGAACTAATAAACAGAGAGACAGAACTTTTAACTAACTAATGTTTTAACTTGCATTTTTGTCATAGGTATTGTATACATAGTCATATGCAATATGTAAACCAAATAATTTTGATGCTATGAATCGACTCTTCAATTTTATTTATATGTATAGAATGACCTATCTATATGTGTAACAATGGTAATGGTTCAATAAACATTTTTGTTGCAGTATTTGTTGCATTGATCTCAGTGTTATCATCAGTAGGGATATGTGAAAGATGTCGCATAGAGAGTGGTGGAGTGTATTTTATTATAGCCCATACATTAGGGTCTAGACTAGGAGGAGCTTTGGGGATGATTTATTGTTTTGGACAGGTAAAACAAAATAAATCTTGATATTAATAATAGTGTTACGATTTTGAAATTCTAATCAGTTTGGTGAGTGTCATCATACAGCCCTAATATTATTAGGCGCGCTAGTTCACAACCTGCACTCTAGTTCATAAGCTGTATGCTGCATGCTCGTTGCCTTTTTATGTACAAAGAACATGTGAACATTCAGTCATTACCAATTTTAATAATGAATCAGTTAACCTAACATACTTTTAAATAATTTATAAAATTTTCCTACCTCAAAAAATATAATCTGCCAGAATTATATATACTTAATTTAAAAGTTAAACAAAATTTGACACTTTTTTGAAGTGATAATGTCTTATAAATCGATGAACCCTGGCTGGATGCATGATAAAGCATGACTCACTGTCACATTCCGAAAGCCAAGTTTGCAAGAGAGAAAGTGAAATATGATATAGGGAGTCATGATTTGCCTAAGTTCTCAGCATTGTCACGTAAAATTATCATCTGTAAACCATCTTTACAGGCAACAATTTTTTCTTTTTAGGCAGTTGGATGTGCTTTAAATGTTTTTGGATTTGGAGAATCCATGGCTGACTTGGTAGGGGCCAATGATTATTCTCCATGGGCAGCCAGAGGGTTTTCTATAGCAGCAGTTCTACTGCTGGGAACAATAAATGTGGCAGGTGTTAAGTGGGTCATTAAATTGCAGTTTGCTCTGCTTCTTGTTATTCTTGTGGCGGCGCTAGATTTCTTTGTTGGATCATTCACAGCCACACCTGGTAAATGTTCTTATTAATATAAATAAATAAATATATAGGACTATATGACACACAGACTTCTGTTCCTAAGGTAGACAACTTAAAGCCTGTGTTAAAGGCAACAGCCATCTGTTATACACAAATATTTGTTTTTTGTAAATATATACATACATATGATATATATGATAATACATCCAGACTCGAGGCGGGAATCGAACCCACGACCCCGGAGCAGAAGGCAGGATCACTGCCACTGCGCCAACGGGCCAGTATAGAAGCTCACAAGTACGTTGCCGGCCTTTCAAATATTATTGTCTTTGTCCAACAAGGAACCCGTATATGTAGTTTTGCTCTGTCCGTCCGTATGATGTCCCCCCTAAAATTTCCAAACTATTAAATGTAGAGACTATTAGAATTTTGAGTGTACGTATGACATGTTAAAACTCATTAGAAGAATTATATTTCGTGAAATCAGATAGCAACTTACGAAGTTATTTAATAAATACTATTAACATGTATCCGATACGTAACCACTACATATAAGCGTGTACACTCTACACGCTCTTGGCCAGGCCATCTTTGAAGTTGCCTAGCTCGTTGTTAGAAACAACGGTACCAGGGCGAATCGATTTCACGCTTTAAACAAATCTATCTATTTTCACCTTAATTAAATCAAATCAAAGCTACCTGTCGTATTAGTGGAAGCACATAATGAAGTATGAGCTGCAGTAATTAATATAATTAAAGAGATGGCGTCAAACGAGACAGCCGCTAATGAGTGACTGTCACAACTCGGCCACTGCCGAAAACAACTGCGACAAAAATTTCAATATGGTGTAGAATATGTGGAAATGTTTGCTTATATTAAAAGATACATTTTAATATACACGTTTATATATACTCGTAGTATTGAGCGTAATGCTTGTGCTGAGTTCTTAGTGCGAGTTTTTCTGACTTTTACACCTTATAGGCTTCATCCACCTGTCAAACTCTGAGCTACTAAAGCTACTAGAATGGACTGAGGGAATTGGACAGGGTAAGTTTCACAATTCTTAGATTTTTGTTATAGCTATTTTATTAAATGTAAACTAGCGGAGCCGGCAGACGTTGTCCTGCCCGAACGTAAAAATTAATAAAAAGATAACCTATATACCGACTGCAGCTGATTAATGAATCTAAACCATCCCAAGTGCCATCCAATTGCATACAAAAAAAAATCATTCAAATCGGATCTTTTTAGAATTATACTGTACGTGTGTACGTCACTAGACTCCTCCAAAAAAAAACCGTGTGTTACAATATTATATGTTTTTTTATTTTATACTTTGTTTTATTTCCTAATCGCTTGAAATATCATGTAGAACAACGTCTATCGCGTCCGCTAGTTACACATATAAAGATAAAGTGGCTCAAATCCCTCCCTGCATCTCTCTAAAGGACTAACTTTATCCTTGTACGTGAACACAAAATGATGCAACGTGCGAGTCTGCGAGTTTTATAGGGTGGAAGCAATTCTACAGATGATATAAGGTGTCAAAGTTTAATCGCTATACAGCTAAGCATCAGAAAGATAAAGAGGAAAAAAGGGTAAAGGGAATATTGTTTTCTTTTGTTAAGGAAATATATATTTTTGGCAAGTTTCTGACAATTCGAATAATTCCTGGGTGGTCAAGTCTGAGCAGCGATTCCGCGAACCCAAATAAATACTAAAAGGTCCAGGTGTTTCCAACTCAGACATAAACGTGTCCGCGTCTCTCGTTCATTTAACGGCTATCCTTCCAACCATTTTAATTTACAACCAGTCCAAAGGATATTCAACTTTAGTACAGTAAAAACAAGATATACCTTTCAGTGGGGAGTGGATGATAGGGTGGCGCCACGTGTCGACCGCCTGCGAATCGGAATGAAACAAATAAGAGATATTTTTTAATAAGAAAACATAATAAAAAGCCGAGGTGAACGCACGTGATGCTGTAGTGAGTGATATGGCTTATTGTGAGAAAGCGATGTCATACATATTGATATTATAAGAGTGTAAGTTTGTCTGTTATACTTTCAGCGGCTTATCCGATTTTTATAAAATTTCACATACACGATATATTAACACTGGAATGCTATAAGAATTAACTTTATTTACCATAGGTTCACCACTGAACCCAGGTGACAACCCACTCCTGATCATTACGCCAAATAAAAGAGAAAACGGGACTATTAGATCTAAGAATGCCTACTTAGATCTAATATTAATAAAAAGAAACTAAATTAGAAGTCTGTGAGACTATATGAAACAAAGTCGCGTGTATTGGCTATTATCAAAAAAATCGCATCGTAAGAGACACAAAGGGATACAAACACAGCCCTAAATTTACTTTCACTACCTTATGTATTACAAAATACAGTCTATATTTGAAGTTATTTTGCACTTAAAGTAATGTATCGTAAATTAAGGGTTGTCACTCTGTGAAGAATTGTAATTAAAATTTTCCAATAACATTAAATAAATATATACAGGAATTTATGACTCACGGACGTCTGTTCCTAAGGTAGACTTAATGTCTGTGTTATAGGTAACAGCCACCTGTTATACACAAATATTTTTTTGTAGAAAATTATAATTACATACATTATACACCCAGATTCGAGGCGGTAATCGAACCCACGACCCAACAGGCGTCTGTTACCTATAACACATGCATTAAGTTGTCTACCTTAGGAACAGACGTCCGTATGTCATATAGTCCTGTATATATTTATTTTTTATAGCAACTATTTTTAGTTTAAAAATCAAATGTGCAATATTTTTATTGTTTTGGCCTACATATTATATCAATTGCTATCTGTAGATTATGGGCAGGGATAAATATTGTCAAATTTATAGACACTATTTGATATATTGATAACACATAAGATTTAATACTGTGGTGAAATTAAACAGCATTATTCAGATGCTGAAATATGCAAGTATTATCTAAAGCGGGATTTTCAAATTTAGTCAGAAATTGTTGTTTCAAAGGGGATTTCTTACTTAAATCTTTTTTGGTTTTAAGCATATTAATGCTGTCTTCAGTTGGTAAGGGTTTATCCAAAAATAATATCACAGTAATAAACAATCTTTTACCCCATCCTGTCATCGTCACAGGTTGTCAATTTTTTTTTAATTTATTCATATATTATTAATGTAGTAATACGTCAAGCGAAAACTTTAGGTACCGTTTTACGAAAACTGCGTGGACACAGGAGTACGAAATTTGGCCCAATTGTAGTTCATATAGAAGAAGGTGTGCGAATGTTAATATTTTTTTTATTATATGGAATATTAATATATTAAATTGAACCCACACGCATACCAATGGCAGACGATTTACACCATTTACACACACATGTATTGGACGATTTCAACGCGTTATTGTGACAACTGTATGTAATTTTAAGTGTCAAATTTTATTTTTCTGTGAACAGAACAATATATGTCATGTACGCAAAAAGGTTTGTGGGCGAAATTCGAACAGCCGGCGATATCTAGTGTATATTAGTAATTTAAGGAAAAAGATAGTTTTGTTTTTTTTTATATTTTAAATTTTCTTAAAACCCTTCCCCCCCTCCCCCCTTCCCCTATCTATTGTCACTCAATGTCATATTTTGGTGACAATGCCCCTTTAACGTGTGACGTAATTTTAGGATGAACTCTATCAGGGCTAGATACTTAATAACATTAAGGACATACCACATTGGTTTTTATTTTATGAAAAACTTATAATGTTTATTTATTAAATAAATAATTAAAAATTAAAAAAAAGAAAAAAAACATACCTGTATTCTACTTTTGGCAGAATTATTGTCTGACTGTCCAAGGGAAAGTAAATCTTTACTGCTCCAAGACCTGGTACCAGAGGATGCGAGACCAGCTGCACTTCTACCCAGTGATGAGCTCTTTAACCTAATACTGCCCAATTTCTGTTCGACCCTGCTGAGGTCTGATACCAAGTGGTGAAGATTATGAACAAACTGTGGTGCATATCTGAAAACATTATTATTTCAGTGAACATTTTTTGACGTGATAATATATTACAAATCGATGAACGCTAACTGAACGCACGAAAATGCATGACTCATTGTCACATTCCACCAGAGCCGTTTCTAGTAATGAACTTATGATACACAAAAATTTTTAAAAACCGCATTTTCAGACTTTTTTAGTACATTTTTAGAAGCTATTGGCTAAGTATTTATTGGTTGTGAAAAGTCAAGATTATAAGTATAATTAATATTGAAGATATAATTGTGCATTTAAATATAGATTACAGTTGGGAATCATCATACAATTAGAGGTGGTGCCACACTTGCAGTTCTTTTGGTCTGCAGGCAAATTCGCCGGGCATGTCCAGGTACCAGTACCTCTTTCTAAAATAAGACGGCAATACTGGAACATCCAGTGATGGTATTGTTGTCGCGTATTATTCGGTTTGTGAGAGTTTCCAACGGCCTAAATTCCTTATAATAGGCCAACGCGTACATCCGTGGGCGGCGGTAGTCACATAGGTAATGAACCGCCTGCTCTGTTGCCCCTTTTAATATAAGACAAATTCTTTTTATTTGATGTCCATGACATAACTATCAAATAAATGAACATCAATGACTGTCTAGTCTGTATTATTAATAACAGTTTAGAAGAATTAGGTCACATTTGATACGGAAATAAAATCATATATTATTGATTACATCATTCATTCGATATATCTTTGATAACAATAAGACATATAATATTTTTAGCAAATATATCACAAGAGGATAAAGATACATTATCTTGTAGATATCCTATATAAGATAATGTAAATAAGCATATATGGAGTGCTTAACATAAGTTTTTTATCACCTTAAAATATGAGAAAAAAAGATTATATAATATTTTTACAGCCATTGCAATACTGATGGTAAAATTTGAAACGGAGATTTGAGACGATAGAAGTAAATTTATAGACTTCAATGTAGAAAGGTTCAATTCCTGAAAAGCTACTGTACTGTGAATGATGATGTTTTGACACTAGTTGTGTTTTATGTTATGATACAGTAAAAATTGTCTGCTAAGTCAGATTAAAAGAATTAATAATAGATGCATCAACATTAATTTTTTTCTATTAATATAATATAAGCTGAACTGTAGTGGATCTGAGTGGTTACTGCTCTTGAGAAATGTACTTTTAAAAAGTCTTAAAACTTTTAGTTTCAAATTTAAAACACACAATGCACAAAATTTGAAGGCACAATCATTATCAAATATCAAATTAAATTACTTTGCTTCAATCTTCAAATAAATATGAAAAAAAATGGGAGTGTTAGGATGGTGGGGGTGCCTGGGGATATAAATTGTTTGCTTAGATTTTACTAATCACTTCACAAGTTCACAAACAAACATTTGAAGGAATACACATTATATTGAACAATTACTTTCCATATATCAGATATTGCAAAAATTTGTTAAAAAAGTTAAAAAATGTGAATAAAGTTTTAATTCGCATTAAACTTATTCATTGCTAATAATAGTGTCATCTTAAAGGTAATAATTAAATTTTATGTCTGTATAACGTAAGCTAAACTGTTTATGTAATTTAAAAAAAATTGGCTTTATGGTGCAGTTTAACAATAGAAAAAACTTAAAGTTATTCTAAGTAAATATACTACTACTTTACTTAATATTCATAGATTTTTTAAGTAAAGGCTTTTTAGAGTAGCTTTAATAGGTATTCTAGTATATAAACAAGAAATAGTGATGCACATGTTATGTTATTGTCAGTGAAGTTTTAAATACTGACCTTAATGTATAAAGAACACTGTTAAGAAAACAAGTATTTCCAAGATTGCAGAGGGTGGCAATAGGAGCTTTATACTGAGTGCTCCCTCCATACTGGTTGTCTGAAGGGTGGTGGCCATTCAACATGGCAGAGTTGCTCAGAGGTGACTGTTCTAAACATAAATATAAATTACTTACTAATAATGTACCTATTACTTAAAGGTTTAGAAGTTTACATCACCAATTATTATTATAATATTAATAACTTATCGCAAACTTTCCCATGAAGACCCTATCTCATGTGTTTGTCAAATATTCATAACTAGCTATCCCGGCAGACATTGTTCTGACCGAATGTTGGGTTAGTTACTATTTACCACATTCTATAATCCTACTACTATATATATTTTCGAAAATTGCCCTTAACAAATAGACAGACACAAAATATTTTATGTATACAAACCGTGTCTGGATAATAACGAACACAACGTAAAAAGAATTATTAATTTTTGTTTAGCCGTTTGGAAGTTATGTGTGTACATAGATTTAGGAAATTCATTTTTATTTATATTAAAGCTTTATTGTGCAAATAAATGAATCATCAATAAAGTGCATTATATCGATAGTATAAGATTTGATTTTAGAACCTTTAAAGCAAACGCTACCTTTAGCTTCAGTCACTTCCGTCAGAGGTTTCAATTTCTTAGCAGCATGCAAAGTGTTATAATATGTGCTGTTTATAGGCCTTTTCACTGGTTTATTTTCTTTATTACAGTTCGACTCCTCACAAGTGCTTAATTTTAAGTCCACAGTTTTATTATTGTTATTTAAATTTAATACATTATTTCTGTTAAGTGAGAGTGAAAATTTGGTTTTCTCAACACCTCTTTTCGTTTCTGATAAAGAATTAACTGGCATCTTCAGAATACCTGTAAATATACGATACTATAATTACCAACACGAAAGTCCCGAGTTAGGCACTTTGAAAGATCGGTCAAGGATATCGGTAGAAATAGCCGGATAAATAGCATACTTACGCAAAAATTTGTATTACAGGCATTGACTTACATTATTTGTTATAAGGCAATGTATTTCCATAAATAAAAACTGCTACAAAAAACACAAATTAATAAAATATAGCCGCGAACACCATCCGTAGTAGACAGCCATGTTGAATTAATTCACAGATTAATATTATGTATTGTGTAATCCATAGACTAAAGTTAGTATTTTGTTTGTAAGTAGTGCACAGATGTGTAGCAAAGGTTTTAGAGCACAGATGAGTATCAATGCTAATTAATGCTTTTATTTAATCAACACTGAATTTGAAGCTATAGCTGTGAGTTATATATATTTATATTCGATTTCATCCAATACATAAAAACAAACGTAAAAACGTAAAACAATACAATATATTGTTTTTAATAATTAGTTTAATTTTACGTTTTGAATTTGACTTTAATTTCAATGTTTTTGCCTTTTTCGACAACACTAGTGAACAAAGAGTGTGTACTTGTGTAGTCACTTGATTAAGTGGTGTACGATTGATTATTGTTTTCAATTTTATCTCGACTAAACTTCTTTTGATGCCATATCTTTGCCGAGTAGAAAGCATATTCAGACTGATTAAGCTAATGGGCCATTCAAATCTTCTCTTTCGACCGTAGCGCTACCTATCGTTTCGTTATGGTTTTAAAATGTATAGGGAATAGAGATCTTACTATAATGCCGGAGTCAGATATAGCTTAAAGTGTTTGTACATTTTTGTCCTTAAAGACTACAAAGTTCTACATAACGTTGACCAGTTACACAAAGTCTCCGGCCACACCACAGGATCATTGAAATGATCATTCAAATGAAGCTATGTCTGGCACCGGCATCATAGATTTATAATAGCTTGGCTAAAAATAAAAGTTTTCGAATTGAGAGTTCAAAAATTTGGAGTAGAAAGGTATAAAAAGTAAAAATTGAGATTTTGAGTTACTCAATAAAGTACTCTCTAAAGTACGTCACCTTAAAAATGTGACGTTACAAATTTATTGTGGCGGTGGGCAAAGTCATTGCGCCCATCATAGGTGGATCCGCGTTTTCTTTTAACACGTTCTTACTTGCAGAAATTAAACTTGTGGCCATTTTATATAATAGGTCGCGGTTAGTTGTCCGGATAATCGCGAATCCGGATAAAAGAGGTTCCGTTAATCAAGGATGCACTAAGTAGAATTTGAAAATCGCTCAGCTTTAAATAAGTATTCAGGGATGTTCATAAGTTCAGAATGATTACACGTAATAAAAATCAAAAGACTATCTACTAAAAAATAGGCCATTTTGTTAACATCAATTTTAAAATTTTAACAAATTTCGATAATTTTTAATTATTTGTGAAAAACCTTAGTTGTCTTTTTTACAAAATAAGAACCTTCTTTGGACTTCAAGGAATATATAAAAAAGATATTTAAATACCAAGGGAGACAGGAATTCTTTTTTATATATTTGTATACATAGATTGTTTTCCATCCCTGGGCAAAGACCTAGAGGCAGGCCCAAAACAAGGTGATAATATGTCGTGCTAATGCCAGAGCCACACATAGCTAAAAGTGTTTGTACATTTTTGACCTTGAAGACTACAAAGTACTACAAAACTTTGCGCAGCTTAACAAAGTCCCCGGCCACACTACATGATCATTGAAATAGTCATTCAAACGAAGCTATGTCTGGCTCCGCCAGTACAAATAAATGAGTACTTTTATGAACATTGGTTGACTTGGTAAAGAGTTAACTGAGTATGTATGTTACATAGTAACACTGGATTTTTATACTTTACGTTAATAGAAGCTTATGACTTAGCTGCACAACGCGCTAATCTCAGGAAGTACTGGTTCCATTTGAAAAATTCTTTCGGCGTTAGAAAGCTCATTTATCGAGGAAGGTTCTAGGCTGTATATTATCACGCTAAAATGGAATCTATTTTTTTTATACAAATTTTACGCGATGGAAGTCGCAGCCTCAGCTAGTTATACCGGAGCCAAACATTGCTCAAAGTGTTTGTACATTTTTGACTTTGAAGACTACAAAGTCCTACAAAACTTTGATCAGTTACACAATGTCCCCGGTCTCACTACACGATCATTAAAATGATCATTCCAATGAAGCTATGTCTGGCTCCGGCATAAAGGACATGAGGAAATGCCAACTAACTGATCTTCAAGATAGTGGAGAGATCAAAGTGGAGAGCGAGAAGTAGGAAGAATATATATTATAATAGACACCACGTAGCTTTAAATCTGTACTAAATTAAGAAAACTACATAACATATACTCGTATAATATATTTTCGTGTTCTGTTCACAACGTCAAAGGCTGTGTAATAATCAAAACAAAAGAGAAACGGAGTGCACCGTTTGTACCTGACAGAATTGCGCAATATACTGCAGGCAATAGGCAACTGAGCTACAAATTGAATTTCCTTATTTACTAAGGAAGCAAGTATAGAGGCTACATTCGTATCGCTATGCACTAGTTTGCATGCGTTGTTATAATAATATACGACTTCGTTTTTTATTACAACCTGGGATATGGAATCGAAATAAAATAAATGTGGCAATTTATCTTATATTCAATTAGAGGTAGCGCCATGCTTGTAGGCAAAGTGGGCCGGCGCGTCCGGGTACCAGTACCTCTTTCTCACTTGAGATCGGCGTAAAGTGGCGACAATGCTGTCACGTCAAGTGATGGTATTGTTGTCGCGTTTCGTTTGGTTTGTGAGACTTCCCGGTGGCCTAAACTCACCCGTGAACGACTGCACCGATTTCGCTAGTTCTTATATTTATATTATTACTAGCTGTACCCCGCGACTTCGTCCGCTAGGGCCACCCTTATCACTTAGGAGTATGAAAAATAGATATTGACTGATTCTCAACCCTAGCCAATATGCACCTCAAATTTTATGAAAATCGGTCGAGCCGTGACGGAGGAGTTTGACAACGCACCTCGTGACACGAAAATTTTATATATTAGAGTATTTAGAGCCTATTTTTCCCACCGCAGGGCAAAGGCCTCCGTAGTCTCTTTCCATAAGGTTCTTATTTATATAGTAATTTTATTTATTTGTTTCGATATCGATACCTCCCACGTAAATTGTTGTAACCCCAAATTCTCAGTTTCACAGCAGAGTGTTATGTGTGTGTGTGGCTCTCATTAGCAAAATTATTCTGAACGAAATCGGACAACAACTTTTGAAGTTATTTAACATATGCGTTTATATCAGATGCGGAACCCTTCAATATAAGCGTGTCTTGATGCGCTCTTGGCCATTTTGATTTAAATCAATTTGGCGCTAACGCCAACGTAGCAAAGAATCTTCGATCGCAAAACATTTTTACCTTACGACGAAAAAAATGCTGTACACTGCTTCAATTATAATGCCGGAGCCAGACATAGCTTCATTTGAATGATCATTTCAATGATCATGTAGCGTGGCCGGGGACTTTGTCTAACTGCGCAAAGTTTTGTAGTACTTTGTATTCTTCAAGGACAAAAATGTACAGACACTTTGAGCCATGTCTGGCTCCGGCATAATAAAAATAGCACTTTAATTATGCGCTCGTTAACTACTCAACATTTTAATTCATGTCAAGTAGGCCTTTTAAAAGTTATCAGTGGATGGAACCTCCTAACGAGCTCAATGAATTAATTCGTGATTTCACATCGAACTTTCGAGAGCCATTCATAGATGAGTTCGTCGGATCAACTAAGATTGACGTATGCTTTTGGCACTTAATTATTGAACTATTGTACTAGCCAATGACATTTCAAATTCATATTGAAGTTATTTTATTTGTTGATAAAGGTTTTACATACAAATAGACCCATAAACTCTTCAGCTTTATATATTAGTATAGAGTATATTCATTTTCTCTTGAGACAAAAGGTAAGCAAACATTAAAAAGGTTATTTTATGTGTCATTATCGTAAACTTAGTGAAAAAACTAATGTGCCAGAAAAATTATAGAAATTACAAATATTGTAATAATTCCAATAAATAAAAATGTAGTTATTTAATATACCAATTGGAATTTTATTATTTTTTAAGCCCTTGTATTAATTTTTACGTATATTTTAAATAACCTCATAAAATTAGTACCTTAAAAAGAACCTAAAATTGCTAAGGTGTCTTAAACTTAGTATTATCTGTCAACTTGTCGATACGAGTGTGCAAATTCTTTAGTATTTGTGTTATATCTTGTTATTTCATGGTTAAATTTGTTGTTAGATGTTGTGTTAAGGTTTTTTGTATTTGTGTATTTATTTTATTTTACTGTTACCAAACAGTCAAAATGAGTGACAAACCTAAACTAAGCGTTGGGAAACACTGGTATCTTTGTTTATCTTTTGTGCCAAGACTAAATGCATAGCTGATGAACCGACTGCCCGCTAGCCTTTTGTAATATTAAAAAAAAATGTCGTTTATACTCCCATAGAATTTTACATCTATAATTGCGATGGTACGTTTGATATACTTTTTCGTTTAAAGTAATGAATAATTTATATCGCAGTATACAAAATTTAATCTGAGTTTCGCTTAATGAATGCATACTTTTGATGTACGAAGTTAGCACGCGAAATATATTTCATCTAACGATTCTCAGTAAAGGATTCTCAATCATCAAGGATACTGTAATCGTGTACTTTACGGAATTGTAGTCCTTATGTGTAGTGAGAAAAGGTGCACATTTCCATATATGACTCGCATGTTCCGTTATCAGCGCGCATTTTTGTACTTTTTGTGAGGAATGCAATTTCACAGTTCGATTCTTGAAATAATTACCTGAATCGGTTGGTTTTTACGTTATTGATGGCGCGCGTACTGTTATCCACTTATGTTTCGAAAATTGAATGCCAATAATTTCACGTATATATTATTATATGTGAAGAATAAACTTTTGGTTCCACTTTAAAAAAATTGCACGGACCGAGGAGTATGAAATTTGGTCAATTATAGTTTACATGTAGGAGGGTATGCGATTGCTAATCTAATGTATAAATTCTCGTGTCACGGGGTGCGTTGACAAATACCTCGGAAACGGCTCGACCAATTTTCATGTATTTCGTTTTTGTAACTTTGTATGTGTATTTATTATTAATAGCGGAAAAAAATATCAGTGTAACTTCGGTTTCTAGTATCAGAAGTCGGTACGATAATACCCCAGCGGCGTGAGTTCTGAACCGGGTACCTTGCGGAATTCAGTCCATCCGTTTAACCGTTGAGCTATTACGGCGCTAAATTTTTCTAAATTAGTAACAACGATATTCATAACATCAGTTCCAGTGAGTCATTAAGAAAAAAATATTTATTGGGGTTTTCCATCAAGATAAAATATTTTTACGATAGTAGGTATGCAATTGCGATATGATGAAAAATGAATGACGGAAAAACCCGTAAAGTGAAAAAATCTAACTTGTGACGTAAAGTAAATTACATCTCCTTAGATAAATAGTTATACAGTATTTTATCTTATCGCGTGTTTTATTGAACAACTTGCAAATTGCTATATATTATATATTCTTGCCTTGGACAACTTATGATTGGAATCATGTGCCAGATTCATTCACCATCTTTGTAACTCTCCCCTGATACGTAAACTGAGCACGAAAAATAATAGTGGCATGTAAACTAATCCCAAAACATAACAGTGGCAAGTAAACTAAGCACAAAACAACAGTGGTACGTAAACTATGCAGCAAACATACCAATGGTAGGCAAATTAAGCGCCTAATATAACAGTGGCACGTAAACTAAGCCCAAAACAGACCAGTGGCAAGTAAACTAAGCCTAAAACATAACAGTGGCAAGTAAACTAAGCACAAAACAACAGTGGTACGTAACCTAAGCACAAAACATACCAATGGTAGGCAAATTAAGCACAGAATATAACAGTGGTACGTAAACTAAGCATAAAACATACCAGTGGTCGGCGGTATTGAGCGCAGAGTCATCGGTCCTGGACCGGTTGCGCCGAGCCACGCGCGCGAGGCCGGCCGCCGCGAGAGCCCGCAGGGTGGGCCCGGCGCCCGGGGCTCCGCGGATTCGCTGCCAACGGGCCTCCGCCCCGCTCTCTTCCCCAGTCATTTCCAATACTAGAGCTGAAACCGTATTTCCTCATACATATTAAGGCCAGATGTCTCGACTTCGTCCGCGTAAAAAGAAACTTGCGAGAACCCTTTAGACCAGAATCCAGCTCTATCCAACGAAATTCCGTTCTTAGCAGATGTCTACTAATTATAAAGTAACTCATAGCTAAATTCATCTTTGTAGCTCAAGCGGTTTTCGATATTTCATCAGAAGTGACCTTTCACTTTTATATATATATAGATTACAATTTTGTTCATTAAGTGATCGTTTTAATTAATTTTTATATCATTTAGTTTTTGTGAAATTTGTGAAATGTATATATTATTATAATATTTTGGTGATAATATATACCTAATAATAAACTTAAATAATAGTCTCTGTTTTCCGCGGCTTCGTCCACGTAAAATTGCAAGAGCCCTTAGACCTCTTTAATCTTGCTCTATCGAAATATTCCATCTTAGCGTTTCTCTATTAACCATAGACTACCTCCTTGCCAAATTTCATCTCTATACTTCCCACGATTTTCGAATTAGGTTCGGTTAGTTTTGCTTATATAGATATTCAAGATAGTACGTAACGGTTTGTTACCGGAGTCGTGCATTGCTATTAGGTCGGTGGGGTCGAGGTGGGCGGCGGCGGCTAGACGGCTGGCTACGTCTAAAACAATCGGCGTGGACTCCGGTCTAGTGGGAGCCGACGCTGACGGTGAAGCTGACCGCCCACCGGCCGCCAGCTCGGCCAGAGCGGCGCACACACGGGCCGCACACCCGTACGGATCGTCGCGAGTCGCCGCCTCGCTTAGTGATCGAGCCTCAGAATATTTGCCCAACTGAAACAAAAAAAAATATTTTGGGCCTCTACATCTGGAAGGGAATAAAGACTCTCATGGACCACTTCACTAACAAGAACCGCTCAGATGTGTTGTTGTCCTTAAAAATATGACAGCTTTTTAGTGAAGGTCCTTTTTTATATATTACAACTGAGTGACTACCGGTGTCCGTGGACAACTGTAACACTGGAAGGCTCGCAGATGCGTTGCCAGCCTTTGAGAAATAAGTATGCTTATGTCATATTGGCTCGTACGCCCTCGCCGTACAGTCGCATGGGTCAACAGAATCGCACACATTAATTGTTAAATGAATCGTGTGATATAAAAAAAATCGCTTACTTTAGACTATTTGTTCATATGAGTGTAATATAAATTATTATTTCTTATATTAGTACAAAAAATTTAAAAAAAATCTTGTCTTCTGGTCTATGTTAGTATAAATTCTTATCTGCTGTTAGCACAAATACATAAGTTCAGAATTATTTTCTGAAGTCACCAGTATGTTTTGAAGCTGTCGGGAAGTAGTTTAGTTTCGATCCTAATTAAGTGGTTAATATAATTTGATTATATAAACCAATCATAATTACCGCGTACGCCACAAAGGCCGCGTCAATCGTATAAAAGTACTATTTATTTTTTGCTTTTTAGTTTGCTTGGCCTTTTTGTTTTTGAAAGCGGTTTTCTTTTTATTTAAAAATAACTTATTTTTGATTTATATTTAACAAAATATCTATCTGTAGTAAATATTAACTACATACAACGGTCAATAGAATATATTTGGAGCAAAAAGACAATAAACGACCAGCCGGTCTCTTGAAGTATCGATGGATCTGCGGCAGCTTTACTTTACACAATGACAGGGAATGAACAAAACCGAAAGATGTTGGCTCTCGTATTGAAACCAGGATCCAGTTTGGGTTGCGTCAGTTACTATAAATGTCCAACATTCTAAAAATGATTGTTTGGTACCTGCGTCGATAATAGCCTCATACGACTTTTCCAGAATGATTCTACTCAAAGGGTCCATGCTCTGCGCTTCTCTGTAGTGTATGTTGAAAAATGAGGCATCGAACTTGTTTATTTTATTGATTTTTCCAGTGCGTTGCGGTATGTCTGGATGCGACACATTCCATCGTCGATAATCTCCCGATACTAAATCAACCTGGTTGAAAATATTGTGTATTTTAGTCACTTTTACGTACTTAACTGCTATGTATGACTGATGGCAATTAAAAATATCTGTATCTCGGATGGGTTAAAGAGGTTAATGTGAAGACGAAACTTTTTTTAAATATCATAGCCACTTATTTGAAGAGGCTATACTGACCGTTTTGTTACTACAAGTATAATCTAATTAAAAGTAATAAACACAGAATTAACTTTTCACCTTACGCCCATGTGACAGTAACGAAATGAATAACTGATAGAATCAGGCGTTACTTTGTGGAAATCCATGAATAAATACGAGGAAAAATCGGTGCAATGCTGCAATCCGAAAGCTATACCACCGAATCCGCCACCAAAGGACAGCACTACACTGACTTTCCGTGACTAACCGTGAATAACCTTTGCAGAGTCTGTCTCCTGGTGATCGGTGTCGAAGCGAAACGTGCGTTGAGGCACATCGGAAAATCATTGTAGTGCTGTGCTTTGGTAGCGGATTCGGTGATGTAGCTTTCGGATTGTAGCATTGCACCGATTTTCCCACGTATTCATTCGCGGATTTAAGCAAATTAGTTTAGTTTTTCATGCAAATAACGAAACGAGCAAGCCGCATGTTTTGACTATAGTGTAGGGTCAGTGAAGTTGCGACATATAGAGTTAGGGCAAGGAGTAAAGTTAGAAGAGGCAAGACATTTGATAGCTTTTTCATTGATGTGATTTGATATGTTAAGGCCATTGAATATATTTTTTTATTTCATCACCTTGTTGAACAGATTCTCTTGTAGCTCGTGAACAGAATCAGAATCAGGAAAGTATCCGGATACACCGGTGATGACCACTTCTTCACCAGGTTCTGGGTGCGACAACTGATATCCTACAGATAACTTGTCTTGGGGTATCATTGATGGAGCCATCTGAAACAACTATGAAGCATTTAGTGCTGTTATTTAAATTAACCAGTTGCTGTGGGACAGTGATATATTCTTTATACCATGAGTTTATTAATATTGTATGAATTATACAATTTTTTTTAATATAAGCTGTATTCACGGGTAGGCGGATAAGCTACTGGCCTTGACTAATGAGTATTCTCTTTCCTTGAAAATCCGTAAATCGTATCGTTTCAATAACATTGGCGCTGGTAACTGATTTCACAGGAAAGTTATTCGAGGCAAGAAGTTTCTTGAAAATAGCAAAGTTTTGGACTTTTGGACATCTACTGATGAGGGGATCTAGTGATGAGGGTAACATTTCAATATCGTCGTAGGACTATATTTCCAATCCCCAGCGTGACTTGACACCGTGACACCGTGAGCGGCAGTAACAGTGTTAATAAGTCAATAGATTATTCAAATTAGGTTAAAATAGAGGAATTATAAAAGAAAAGTACTACTCATCTAAGTATATCTACTACGTTCATTAATAAGCTATAGAAATAATAATTAAATAAAATTAAATGACAGACATGCCAATCGTTCAGGTGGGTAGAATTTCAAATATATTTTGAATTCAATGCTCTTTTTTAAGGTTAAATAGATGTTTTTTTATATTTAGTTCGGAATGAAATAATGGATTTTAGGGTTAGCAAAGGTGGTGGAAGGTTATTCCAGCATTTTGATGCTGCGTACTTGAAACTTCCACGAAAACTTGCTTTTAGTTAAAATTGGTTTCTTATTTTGTTCCTCAGTGTTTATTGCGGCAAACGTTACTGGAATTAGTCCCCATTGTGAATCGTATCTATGGTTGTAATGTCTTAGCAGAAATGGAGTAACAGAAACTGATTAATAGTATGAACATATTAGTAGTTATTGTAAAACTAGTAGTAATATGGAGTAGTATAATTTAGACTGCGTCAGGAGTTTGTTGACTAGCTCCTTAGGGTGTCAAAATTAGCTGAACTAAAACTGTTTACATTTCCAGAGAGACGTTCGTATCAAACTTGGCAAATATGCCACTTCAGAGTCATTAATTTTAATGTGATGTGCCATTTATACACCTTAAATAGATTATATCGGGACTGCTATATTTCATAATAAGCATTTTGACGACTAGCTTCTTAAGATGTCCAAATGCTGAAAGTGCTTACATTTCTAGAAAGAGCTATGTATGAACCTCAACGAATATTCCATTTCAGGACATATGCTATTTGAGTGAGATGGCCATGGGAATGGTTTTGGGAATAAAATTCCAAATTGCGCTGAAAAAGGCGAAAAGGTTGAGGTATATGAAACGAATGAACCTGTATTGCCACTTGATGATCGACCGCTGATGAAGAGACAAGGCAAGACAAAGGAGGAATGATGGTTGGATTGCCTTAGCGGAAAATTTGACAGTAAAAGTAATAGACGGAGCCTCTGAAAGTCAGCATTAGGAATGGGATAATGTTACCCACTCCTACCAAATACAAAGGGTCAACACTCTTTTAAGGTATCACCTTTTTTTTTTATTGAATATTGGGAATTCTTTTCAGTTATGTCTAATATTCCCTTGTTCCCCTCCTACTAAGCTTAAATTTAAAGCTTGTATTAAGAGTGGGTACGACAATATATGACGGGGTTCGAACCGGGTACCTTGCGGATTTCAGTCCATACCTTATACCGTTAAGCTATTGACGCTCTAACTTTTTATAATATACCTTGAAGTGTGAGGATGGTTTTTACAGAAAGGAAAATTTTAAAAATTGCCTGAAAACGTTTAAAAACAACACTTCTATACTTATATAAACGCTTCATGGTCATTATTAAAAATCAATTTGAACTTTAATACCATACCATAAAGTTCAAGTGCTAGTGGAGAGGTTGAAGGAAGGCAAAACAATTGAGTGACGTTATTATCGTTTAAGTATCGATATTTTTCAATATTTATACGGTCGACGATATTAGTCAAACACGAATTGTCTGTGGTAAAATATCAATTAAAATGTAAACATCTCTCGGGAAAGCGGTCGGGAACGGGAACGGGGATGATATAGGATAGTAGAAGTAAATAGTAAGTAACCTAACTCTTAAGCAGGACATCGTCTGCTGGGTCCGCTCGTATTTAGACAAACGTCTTTCTTTTTTCCTTTCTTTAGTCGGTGAATCGTTGATTATATAAGTATGTTTCTATTTTTTTTGACATCATTTATACTTCTATGTGTTATTTTGCTAACCCTTACAGCTAGTAAGCGGAGGGGGAATTCCGGGGAGAGAAGTATTAATTAACGTCTCTCATATCCGTAACAATAAACAGAACGTATGAGGGCGGAATATCAACGCAGTTCAAACTAATTAGAAGTTTCGCATTAATAAAATTAAGTTCTCAAACAAAGATTTCAAAGATTCCCTTTTTTAAGGAACTTTGTCTATAATATTACTAATTATAGTTTTACTGCATAGACAAAGTAAGTAAGTAAAAAAATAATTTTTCTGTTGTATGAAACATCGGTACGTACTACGTCTTAATCACCATTATTACCCTTATATACCCTGAGCATAAGCCTTCATCGGTTCTATCACGATATCCTATCCATGGCCAATCCTATAACCCTCTTTATATCATTCACTCATGGAGCCCTGGGGCTAACAGGGTTTGTCCAGTCTAAACTCTCTTTCAAACCAATTTTTCTTTATTAGCCTATAGTTGCCCTAAAGCGTTTAAGAAGTAGAACGCCTTTGCCACTGCTGGAGAAATACCTCCTACTTCCTACCCTTCTTTCACATCGTTGGCTACTTAAATCTATATCTTTCCCGCAAATGCGGCAAAGTCATCTCGCTACCTCTTCCTCGTCCTACTTGGTGGAAGTCATAATATGGTAACGTTGGCACACCTTTGTAGGTTCATTCTTGCCACATATCCAGCCAATTCCCACTTCAGATTTGCTGACTTCTTACTCACATCCATTACTCCAGTCATAGGACGCAAGGTGGTGTTGCGAAAACAAACCAATTTGTAACGGACACGTTGGTGTCTTTTCTGAGTGTTATTGACGAGGGTATCAATAATACACCAACTTGATATAAACTTCTCGTAGACTGTATTACACTTTTATTTACAACGGATCAACCACTACGTCATGGGAACGTGCCCTCCAACTTTTTTTTTTTTGTGTGGTTTCTGCTGTTGGCCCTATTGGCCTCGACAGCGTCACCGGTAGTTGGGGGGGGGGGGAGACAGAGGGGGTAAACATACTTTATTGGTATCAAATGGTTTACGATGAGGAATAATTTTATTTATTGTATCAGAAATTTTTTTCTTACACAGGCATTAAGTTGTCTACCTTAGGAACAGACGTCCGTGTGTCATATAGTCCTGTATATATTTATTTATTTATGATTTATGAAAAAAGTAAAAAAGCCCCTTTCTTTAATAATAATTGTATTCGATATATTTATAATTGATATATGAATAATACCTAATAATCTATATTAATATTTTAAAGAGGTAAAGTTTGTGAGGTTGCACGGTAATTATTAAATAAAAAATTAAATATTATTATCTCAAAGTGCTATACTGGCTACTTTTTAATTTAGTAAAAATATATTTCAATTTTACCCGTACTAAAACGGGGAGGTCGAAAATGTTATTGATACTTAAGTGTCTTTTTTAAGAATAATGTTTGGTCGCAGAATTTCCAATTCAGTAAATTCTGTAAGAGAATTTTTTTTTATGTTACCACAAAAACAACAATGAACAACACAAATAGTTCTAAAACAATTTATACACACATTGTGTCTGCTCCAAGTTTACGCCTCGCTCAACTCATTTGATTTTACTCTCCAGGTATTCTCATATGCTTGGCAATAAATATGAAACTTTATTTTACCGGAGTTAATTCCAAAAATAAAATAATACAAAAAATATTAATAAAGTTTTATCGTTAACTACTACGCAACGCGTCACATCCCTACTACGCAAGACACGCTAATGTTATTAATGTAAGCCCGCCGCTTTTTACTATGTCGATATGTGTAATTTCAAAGCATGTATCATTATTGGCGCAATAAACATACAAATGAGATAGTTGTTTTTGCCAAAAAAAAAAAAATGTGTCATTTCAACATCTACAGAGACTAAAGACTGCCGAGTGGTTAAAATTTGAGGCCAAATCTTTATATTTGCGTACTCTATGCTTATTTAAAGTTATGTACAAAACATTTGTTCATAGGACTGCGACATTTGACAATTTAATAACATAATGTTTTCATTGACAAAACACATTGTTATTTTGTCAAGGTATGACGACTCTTTGACAGCGTCCTATAATAAAATGTAAACATGCGTGTATAAATCGTTTGGCATTGGTGTGCGTTTTATTTGAAAAATTTTACATATTTGTGATGTATATTTTATAAAAATATTAACGTTCGCACACACTCCTCTCTACAAACTGGAAATGTGCCAAATTTCATACCCTTCCGTCCGAATATTTTCGTAAAATAGTATTTTTCTATAAGTATTAATATTTTAAAATTTTGGTCGATGATATATTACTCAGTTGTTTTCTTCAGGTGACATATTGTATTACTATAAAGTTTAATTATTCTAATTTACTTTTTACTGAAAAAGGATTACATTTAGTTTTACTAACTTTTTAGTCAGCTATTAAAGGCTTTTAAATTGCATATTTTTTATTTTATTTAAAACTAGCGGACCCGGCACACGATATCATGCTCGAACTTTGGGCTAGTGATTATTTACTTCTATATCATCCCCGTTCCCGTTCCCGTCACCGTGCCCCTTCCCGTCACCGTGCCCGTTCCCGATCCCGTCACCGTGTCCGTTCCCGTTCCCGTCTTAAAAGTAGAAAACTTTATTGAATAGCAATTAAGTTCAAATTGACTCTACATTTTAATTAGAAAACGTTTGTATCGGAAAAAGAAAAGGGGTGTGCTGTTTTTGGGGATTTCCCGCCAATTACTCGAATTTTTCTCGCCGTAAAAACTATCCTTGGAATTCAACGAACATTTAAAAAAAGAATTGATATAATTGCGGCATATGCGGCAAACTTATTTTTGAATAATCATTTCAATGATCATGTAGTGTGGCCGGAGATTTTCTGTAACTTCACAAGGTTTTGTAGAAATTTGTAGACTTCAAGGTCAAAAATGTACAAACACTTTGAACTTTGTCTGGCTCCAGTATTAGAACGAAATTAATATTAGGACACTTTTACATTGTAATGTCTTAACCTGTTTTGTGCGCTATACATAAAAAAAGTATAGAATTAAAAAAGGTACCTCGTGGATAATAAAAATGAGAACAAGGCCGTACTTACACAAAGACCTATGAACTTGAACCAAACCAGTTCATAATCCAATATACTCACCAGACACCCACAGCTTAACTCTGTTTATACTGTTTCTAAGTTACGACTGTATGGCAACACCAGGATTTTCATTTTGTTTGAAGATACTCTGAATAAAATTACAAAACTGTGCCAGCACCTTCGGGTGCCAGTACCTCTTTTTCACATCAGATTGGCGTGAATTTGTGGCAATACTGTCATGTCACAGCCCATCAGCCTACTTTTTTTTAATTAGAGGTAGCGCCACGCTTCTAGCCGTATTGGACCGGCGCGCTTGAGTACCAGGAACTCTTTCTCACACTATGTGAGAAAGACCCTGAAAATTTAAAAGAACCCGAAAATGACACACACACACACACACACACACACACACACACACACACACACACGCACGCACGCACGCACGCACGCACGCACGCACGCAAGCACGCACGTACACACACACTGTATTTTAGTCTGTCTGTCTGTCTGCTTGGTCCGGGAATGGGGTAAACGGGTAGATAGGTGGTGTTTCATGACACAGGTTACTTAATTTTTAGATAGATAATTAGGGTTCCACACAAAAAACAAAGAAACAAAAATTAAATTCTCTCAAATTTAACGAAATCGCTGAAATCCTTGTTTGGCTCTTTAATTCAAATTGTCACAACTTTTGACCAAAATTTTAACCGACAATCGGATACACTTGACGGATGTTTGCTCTTGGCCTTGAATTACTTTCGATTGCTGACGTCACCACAACACATAATTAACATAACGAGCTCTCTAACGGTATATAATAGCGCCACTAGTGACGATGGTGGTCTCAAGGTTTTTAGACAAATTATTTAGTTGCTGCCATGGCCCTCCGCCATATGCGTTCGAACTTCTTATCGTGTCAATGACAAAGTCAAATGGTGATATATTTGCTCTACGCTGTGATGGCTTATAATGTTTCGGGAGAGAAATATGCCACATTAATTTTTTTATCTAAGGCGGCCATAAAGTCCTCCTGCTTGCAGGTGCTAGGGTACGCAGGTATAACTAAATATGATAAGCTATCTACTGGTACTTAATAGCTCCGCTATCGACAAGTCGTCCCGTGTGTTTACGTGCGTCCTATGTGAGACCACGTTTAAAGCTAAAATACGCTATGCGAGTCACAGGAGAGCACACCAAGGAGCCAAATCACGTTGCCCTCACGCTCAATAGTGTCCCGAAGTAGTCACTGTAGCTGAAAAACGGCTAGACGGCATAGAGAGGAGAGACAAGCCACAGTCCTGTGTTCCTGCTAGTATATGGGGTTGTTAGAGCACTTTATACTCTTGGGTATAGGGTCGACAATGCGCTAGTTAGTACTATTGAATGTTATTCTAAGATAATGTTGGCTGCTGAATCCATGGGACTTAAGTTGTTTGCCATGTTACATAAAAAAAAGTCAAATAAACCCTCATTCTTGGAACATAAATTGCTGACCGTAGTTAGATTTTAGTTACACGTGACTTTTTTGGAGGCATAGATGGATAATGCCGCTCATCAGCTAAAACTGCTCTCAGTAAGAAGGAAAAGTGTAGCACTATTCTAAGCTCGCATCAGATGGCAAATATGTTGCATTTTTTATATTATTTGCAACTTGATATTTTAAAGGCTAAGCCTGTTGTAAATATACCTATAATTTCTGCAATATTAAAAAATATAATAACTAAATTAATTAAAGCGTATAACTATTAAAAATAATAACATAAAAAAAAACAAACATATGCGGAAATGAGCGATATAAAATTCTCGGTGCTAAACGTGACCTCCCCCTTTTCGGAAAGGTGACTAAAAATGTGTGCAAGTCAAAAACCGCAAAAAATATGCGCCTATATAAATTGTAATCGGACATAAAAATAAGGAAATAACATACAATATAATAATAATTTTTACTAGAATATGAATAAAGTCATACATAAATACGTCTAACTTCAAGGTTCATGCTAAACATAATTAAACTGTTAACTTCTTAATAAAGTTAATGTGTTAAGTTACTCCTAATTGCATTCGACCTACACGAAGCCTTCACATTTAGTTTGACTATTGACTCTATATAAACTTATATAAGGAGGTAAACTTTGTTTATTTACTTTAGCCGTGAAACTACATTTTAAAAATATGTCACTAAAAATCAATAGACTTCAGAAGTATATTCATATACCTATAATCAATACTTATACAGTACAGTATATTTTTTCTAATAGATTTTGCACACACTTTACAATATTTAATTTACCCTCCTTGCGTTGTTGGACGAGGTGGGTAAACTCTTTGAGCGCATCGTCGCAGCTCGCCTCGCTCGGCACCTAGAGGAGACTCAACTGAACTGAGCGAATCTCAGTTCGGATTCCGTCGGGGCAGATCTACCGTGGACGCAATCGGACGCGTGAGGGCCCTGGCGGACGAGGTAGTGTCGCAAGGTGAGGTGGTGGAGGCGGTCTCTTTAGACATCGCCAACGCGTTCAACACCATCCCGTATAACTGAGGCTCTGGTTCACTTCAGAGTCCCGTCATACTTGCGAAGGATGATCGGTTTGTACTTGTCTGAGAGAGCAGTTAGGTACCCAGCTGCGAGCGAGTGGTGCCGGTGGCCGATGTGATGCGATATTCCACAGGGATCGGTTCTGGGGCCGCTCCTGTGGAACATTGGCTATGACTCTGTGCTGTGGGGGGACAAACTACAGGGAGTCACAACGCTGACTCTGGTGACGGTGCGTGCCCGTGTGTGGGTGTGTGCAGGATTTTAATATACAAATTAATTTAGTATGTGAGTGTACAATAAATTAGTGAATGTTGAACTAGTAATTCGCAAATATTACATGTAGCTAGTTAATAATATGAATTGTGTTTGTGGAATTTTACGCGTCTGTCTGTATGTTCAGATATGAGATATTAGTAATTTTAATCTTCAAGTTTTTAAATTTTCCTGAATTTTAATATTTCTTGTGACTTCGGTTGAATCGGTTTTCGGGAAAAGTTTTAGTCGCAACAAAATTTGAACAAAGCAAATATCTCCAAATAGATCTCCCACAAAATACAACTGAATCTAAAAATAACTACCAGTTTTTGAAAGTCGGTTAATAAATTCTTTTTTACGATACGTTCAATCATGTCTCATACAACTACGCCTCGGTATATTCAAGGCCAAAGTCGCAAAAACTGGTTTATCTATATATATCTTATTTTAATTGCCTCGTACGACAATCAATGTCAATATAAAACTTTGTGTAGTTCCAGGAGTACTCAATAAATCTTAAAGTTATGCAATGAATCAGGTTATCTTTTGAGGAAGAAGACGAAGCTAAAAGCACAATTAACATTAAAATATAGGGAAATTTTAGTTTTAAATGCATCTAAAACAAAGCGATCATTATATACCAAAAATTCACATTTAATTTTGTTAATATTATATTAATTTGAATATAGAATGCTAAGGAACTAAAAAAAGTATTATTCACGTCACTGGCCAGTATTTAAATTAGCCAACTGCATTTGTTAAGACATATTATTAATATATTCTATATTTAAAAATAAAAGACGATAACGCATCTATTTTATATGGATTTAATTTGAATTTCGAAGACTAACTAGAATAAAAGTTATGCACACTGACCAGTACTTAAAATAGGCATCTATCCGTAGATATACGTTAGTAAAGACCTAATACTTGCTAGTATTAATGCTCTATGCTTCCAAGTACTAATTCCAGGCTAAGCGGAAACGTAAACAATATGGTCGGATATTTACGACTTTCGTGTAAGTTTATTTGCTATTGTTAGTAGCTCGCTCATCTGGTTTTGTTTGTTTTCAAATGGATAATGTTTTAATTGTTACACGTATACAAAACGTTTAGGACCTCACATAACCTTTTAAACCTCTACTCAGTAATTAAAGTAAAATTAGAATTAAATTTTAATAAAATTTGAAATTAAGACGTTGATCACCTAAAAATATTTTTTTTTGTGTTACAATGACGTAGTAATCTGAAGAAACACATACATTTTATAATCTGAATGACTATTTTATAGTATATATTAACTAAAAATTTTACATTATTTTTATCAAGCCAGTCATATACGTATAAAGCAGTTAAAATTAATTTTAAATGCAATATTTGCACGTACGTAACGTACTGGTGTGACACAGTTAGGTTATTTTTAATTATAATTGACATCAATGTTGTACCTGTAGCAGAAATAAACGATTTGATTTAAATGGGAGGGAAGCACCTGAAGGAAGACACTTTTTCTCATTGGCAGATACAAGAAATAACCTGGGTTACTTTTCTTGCCACAAAATTATTAGAGTTCTGTATAAATAAAGCCTGGATGCGGGTTGCGAGAGATAGGGAAGAGTGGCAGAAGTGAAGGAAAGCCTATGCCCAACACTGGGCGATTGAAGGTTTATAGATAGATGGATAGATAAAAAAGCCCTCAAAACGCAGAAGAAGGTGCGGGTTACAGACTGACGGTAATATACAGGCAAGTTACAAATATGTATTTAACCATAACTGACGTCAATGTATTTTTAATTAGTTGCAGAGATAAGGAAACGCCATTCTTTATCAGTATTTTTCATACATTATGATTAAAGCTAAAATCAATGGAATGGTTGAATGGCTTACACTAAATTATGTAAATCGAAAGGATATCAAAATAGGTGTCCAAACAAGAATCAATGGAATGGTTGAATTGCTTACACTAAATTATGTACATCAAAAGGATATCAAAATAGGTGTCAAATCAGGCAAGCTGTCGTGAGACCTAAAAAAAAATCATGTCCCTTGTTCTTAATATGTCAATTTAAAAAAAAATGTAGCAAGACATTCTGTCAAGCGTGCACGAAACTTCGGACCAGTTTCTGGGCCGCGACCTACATTAGAAAAAAAAGTCAAGGAGACCCTAACTGTCTATGATTTCTACAATAGCCTATTATGTTTAGTTTTATACTAGTTGTCACCCGAGACTTCGTCCATAGGTTTTCTCCCAGGGGGTGGATCTATCTTTATCTGTCCGATAACTGGTCAGATCCACTACGGAGTTTTTAATCTTTTACAAAATAAAAACAATCAACTATAAAGTATCTTATATTACGCATACAAATCAAATTTTAGTTGACACCAGTACATGTAATCCAACGTCATACATTGAGCTGAACCGATCCAAATGCGAATCGTACGTGCCAAAAAATTATGCATCTTGTAGTGCGACCTTGTGCCGTCATTGAAGTTGGCCGGACCGATAATAAAGCAAATCCAACATGGTTAACACAAGGAAGTCATGAATACTTAACTATTGTCGTTTCTGTAATACGTTCCAATCCACGAAGCACTCATTGTCGAGTTGAAATAACAAAAAACATTCACATGGTTCCAATTATGCCGTACAAGCTATATTCTCTTAGTCATATATGTATATTTTAAAGGTTATTTAGGTATGTCCATTAATACCGGTTTTCCGTCTCTTGGGTGTAAAAAGTGTTGATAAATCAGTAAAAGGAATACTGTATGTGTAAAAGCGAAAGATCACTTAACCACGAAATCACGAAAACTGCGTAACATATAAAGATGAAGTCTGGCAGGGAGGTAGTTAATATTTAGTTATCATCAGCCAAGAAAGGATTTTTCGTCAGTGCCCTATTGAGGACTTCCAAGAGCTCTCTCCATTCTACGCGGAAAAGTCGCGGGAAACAGCTATATAAAGATAAGTTTTTCTTAGTCAACACGAATATCCGCATTGTCCTTGAATTATGTATCACAATGTGTAATTTACGACTTGCGAGACGTCTGCCTGTAATCTCGTGATAGCTCCTCAAACAGATATAGCAAATATGTAATCATCGGGAGTTGCGCAATGGGCTCTCAGGTACGTATAGCCCGCACGTAAACTTTGCCGAATACATTCCCAGCCGCGACGGCTTGTGTTTGCAAAAACATTAAAGTATCCGAACGCGTGAGCCATTGTTTGAGAAACCGCGCCCGCAGTAAACATACGTGTTGCGGTGACCACGTTTTATCAAGCAAGGCTGGACTACCCTCCGTAACACGCGGAAGATTTCTTGTTATCGTTTCAATAGCTAACACGTGCTTATTCATGTTGCAGCCTCTGTTTTGGCCACATCTATAGTTCTGCCTCTTGCAAAAATTAAGTCTCTTTCAAATCTCTAACAGATGTTTCATTACGATATACGATTAAGGACGTCGTTTGCACATCTCGCGTCACTAGGAGATGCACTCTATAAAGCTTATTCGTATATATTACTATCGAAACAGCGCGAATTCGTCCACGTTTATCACTTATGGGTTAAAAAACATTTTACCTCAATCAGATCTACTAAGCACGCACAAAAATTTTCACAAGAAGCTATTTCAAGCCGTTTCGGAGGAGTTTGGGAACAAACACTGGGACACGAGAAATTTGTATTAGATCTAAGTTGTAAAATATATATATTTATATTTAAAATATAAGACATAGAATGTCCCACTGTTCCGTGTTTAGGAAGGTACGTGAAACCGTGGGACCCGATTAATGTCACTTTGTGATATTAGTCGTAAGGTTGAAGATATCGTGAGGGTTCCAAGGATGATTTCAGATGGTCATCACAACTTGCCCCACAGCCACATCATCTGCAATGTAAGCGGACCATGGTACTTGTTCGGAATAACTCTAGGAAGATGAAGAAGAGGATAAGGCAAAGAATAATATCTTGATATATAAAAATCCAGTGTCACTATGTATGTTCCCAGTGAACTCCTTACCGTGTCAACCGATATTCATGAAAGTTGACATTTATGTGTAGATAATTTCGTCTAACTTGAGAGATATATATGTTAGTCTTTATTTTGATTAATGTTCACAAATTTAACAAACCACTGAATTCAGTCGGGCGAAGTCGCGAGATACAGCCAGTTCGATTATACAACTTTATGTAATATATTGACTTAGTGGAGATCGTATATTAATTAATATGGCTAATAATATTGTGATATATTGGCAGTAAATCGATTTAATGACGAATGTATAGTGATACGCTCAAGATTAACATATAATGAAAAATATGTGTAATAATTTTTACCACCCCAGTGTTAAATTAATTTACATAAAATATATACAAAACGAAAAGTATGCACGTACACAGATATCATATAAAGATATCGCACGCTTGGTCATAAAGTGACCTAACTCAAAAAAATTGATTTTTGAGATATCGCAAAAAAACGTTTTGTCATTTACGACTTATTGCGCTTATAAGGGCATTATAGTTTAGTAATAGTTCGCGAAGTAATTCCTGATATGGAAATGTTATTTTAATGATATTTAATTATATGTTTGTCTTTTTAACCAAAATAACTTTCTTGTTAAAAAGACAAAAGTAGCTGTATCTCTGTATTGGATGGAGATATTGAAATAACTCTTTGATTTGCATCTTTACGTAAGTCGTAAAGACTTTACGAATAACCTTTGTAGAGTCTATCTCCTGATGATGCTTCGGTGTCGAAGCGAAACGTGCGTTATGTGAGAAAGAGGTACTGGTACCGGGACGTGTCGGCACAAATCAGTTGCAGACCAAAAAAGACTCCAAGTGTGGCGCTAACCTCATTGAAATTTTAACATCTAAGTCATGCTTAAATATAGATTTTCACACCATACTTCATCAGTAGGCCTGCCAGCTAGTTACTGTTACCGAATATAGTAACAATTTTATTTCACATAGCCTATCCCCCAAGGGAGGAACTTGGTCATGTGAAGCATGCTCGTAATTAAAACAACCCACTAACGACTTTAATAAATTGCGTGTTATAATTAATTGCATACTAACCAACGTGCAATTAAAAAACTAATTATGTAATATTTATTTATTACTTGACCTACTAATTCTTGTCAATAACAAGAGCTATCCAATTAAATAAACAATAATAATGTTTCGTAAATGTGAAGTTTTTATGGAATCCATTCGATTTATTCATCTCCTGGAGACTGGTATTTATGTTAACGCATATCGGACAATATACCACTAACTATTATTATTCTTATGCCGGATATAGCTTCATTTGAATGATCATTTCAATGATCATGTAGTGTGGCCGGGGATTTGGTGTAGCTGCACAAAGTTTTGTAGTACTTTGTAGTCTTCAAGACCAAAAATGTACAAAGGCTTTAAGCTATGTCTGGCTGCGGCATTATAAAAACAAACCTCACAAAAAGTTTTATATCGACGGGTTTGTATCGAGGTGTTCTCTGTTCGTACTTCTTTCGAATGGCTTCATTCAAAGCCTTCAATGAATAGTCAACGGCACAGTTTGTATTGATAACTTTGCCCATTCAACTCGGTTTAATTGATAGTTCAGTAAACCCGACATAGGGGTACGAGAGTTTGTTCGATACAGAAAAAGATACTTGCTAAATTACCATTCAAGAAACTATAGGTAACTAACTGTAATATCCACTGATACTATGTAAATATTATTAAATATTTACTGTAATTATATCTCACGGAATTGGTGTATGCATGCGTCGCAGTCACACTGATCACATATCATACCCAGTAAACGGTCGTGATACAACTGCCTCGCATAACCGATTGTCTCTGTATTTATCCTTTTATGAACAACTACTCTCCTCTATGTATACACTTCACTAATTAAGTTAGCACTTCTAAGAAAATAATAGTACCAAAGCTAGCGGTTCGCGAGCAAGGCTAAGACAAGCGACCGAGACAAGAGACCGCGACACTCACTGGTCATATGGCAATGTATAAACGTCAGTTCACGAGCGAGATGCGAGACAGGAAACAATGTTCATACATTTGAGTTACGAGATCTCCTGTCGCGTTCTCCTATAGCGGTCTCCTGTCGCGGTCTCCTGTCTCGGACGCTAATCTCGGCCTCGCTCGCGAACCTTTTTCTACTATTTTTAAAAATGTATGTCTGACATTGTCGTTACCCTTCCAATTAATTTTTTTTTGTACAAGCTTGTGTGTGCTGTAAGTAGGCACGATGCTAGCTCAGCCGGAGTCTTAACTGAGAACTCTTTTAGTCTACCCCTTTCACTTTTGAGGTACCGAGGCTTTATGACAAAAGTAAACAGAGACCAGCAGCACATTTGTAAAACTTCTGATAATTAAGTTATCTTAGTAATCATTAAGAATTTGGGGTATTATAATTTTATCTAAAAATTTGTAATCAAAATTAAACCTTAACTACATATTAATATTCACGTCACAGCTTAAATTTCCTGTGGAATTTTATCACAATCAAAATCTTCGATATTGGCATTTCAGAGGCTATTATGTAAAATGTAACTCCGTGAAGTCGTAAATCTTACATCCCGTTTTTGGTAGACATCGGAATTATCATTACAAAAGATCATTTCCACCTTTTCAAGGTTTTTCGTTTCCACTTGAATTTCAGGTTATTTATGTTTGACTATCTTATACTAGTAGAACCCGCGACTTCATCCACGTTATAGGACTTTCTACACTTGACTTTGTGAGAGTCCTTAGGCCTCCTTAATCCAGCCAAAAATTATTCCTTAGTGGTTTACTACCTCGCCTCGAGATTTCGTATTATGATCCTTTTGGCCATACCACCTTTATATCATTACTAGGTTACTAAATAAAAAAATAAAATAACCACGATCCGGGGGGTGGATCTTTATATCTGTCCAATAACTGGTCAGATCCACTACGGGTACGCGACCCCGGATTCACCCTAGCGGCTATTGTCACTCCCCATACATTGTCCGTAAATATACTATCCGCATTCTTTCGATCCTTCCCATCTACCTATGTATATATCCTTTTATTCCATCCCTTCTCTTTACTCCTGTCTTTCTAATAATTGATAGAATCAGGCGTTACTTTGCGGAAATCCATGACATGCATGAGAAACTAAACTACTTTGCTTTGTCTTAATACAAGTCGCCTGAGTTTAGGCAGGGTGGTGAGGGGTAGGGGGCATGTGAATCCCCCTCCCCATCGCTTTCCTCCACAGGAGACGCATTTTTTTTTTGGTTAATCTTAAATAGTCTCCTCAATGCTGACCGCGAAACCTCCAGGGCGATTGCTGCGCGATCACCAATTCACTTCTAACCTATCCGCAACAGAGTTACGTTTCGCGCAGTGTCGTTTGCACTCTAATAAGTCATAATTTCGACATCATAATTTTTTCACTTAAAATTACTTCACTAAATATTTAAAAATCGCAAGAAACACTAACGTAAACATTCACAAAAATCATGTCACAAACGTAAAAACGGCCGCCAAAGCTTTTCACTTCATGATTTCACATATTAATACAACCACAAATTTTATAACTTTATCGAACACACCTAATATTATGTTTCATTACACATGTTTACAAATATTTCATACTAATTTTAAAAATTAATTCAAAATATTTCGACCTTCGTCCGGCAGCTAAAATCGAATTTGGGTGGTCCAGACAAACTCCTTTGACTCTCCCACAGTGGCAGAGTCCTCAAATTCTGGCGACTCGTTTTAAGTCTCAACCCACCCAAATGGTACACAAAGTTTTCGCTTCACATTTTATAATATAAATAATTTTATATATTTATATTGCATATTGTATAAAAATATTAGCATTTGCACACCTTCCTCTATGTAAACTATAATTGTGCCAAAATTCATACTCCTCCATCAGAGCAATTTTCGAAAAAAGGTACCCAAAGGTTTCGCTTCATGTATTAATTTAATATATTAATATAACATATTATAAAAAAATACTAGAATTCGCACACCTTCCACTTTATGAATTATAATTGTGCCAAATTTCATACTCCCTTGTCCACACAATTTTCATAAAAAAAAAGTACCTATGTTTTCGCATCTCATATTAATATATAAATAATATATAAATTATTAGCATTCGCACACCTTCCTCTATATGAACTACAATAATGCCAAGTTTTACACTACTATGTCCAAGCAATTTTTGTAAATAATATTTAAAGTTTTCGCTTCATGTATTAGTAGGTAAAATAGTAGAAATTTTATTAAAATTATTTATAATACTTTTCACATGTAGACCAGTGATATTAATAGAAACTGCTGTTATATATTCTTGACAATGTGTATGTATGTCAACCAAAGGGGAAGGCTATTCCAAAATGGGACAACCTGTGTCAGGAACGGAGGTAGGAGTTAAAAAAATCGTAAAATTAGTGTAACACAATTAATGGATGGTCTCTTAAACTCTGAAAGTATTGAACCGATTTTGAACCAATTTCATGACTATAGCAGGGTGTCCAGGGACACCATGTGTTTTTTGAGTCAGTAGGAGCACAGTCACATATTTCAATTTATGTTGGGACATATATATCTAAAATCAACATGTACATTTGAAATGTGGCACATGTGCTGTGCTGGATTTTTCACATTCAAAAAGAACATCTCGATAAATTTGCCGAAACGGGACGAGTTGTCGTTGCGTGTCGTTTTAGCATTGCCTATTGCCTGAAAAAGTAGAAGTTACGAGTATAATTTAAATATTTCACAACCTGTCATGCTAATATCTTCTATATGAATAAAAATGAATGTTGTGCACGAGCAGCTTACATTAAATGAATGTTGTGCTTAAATATGAATGGGCCTGAAATTATATTTAATTAAATGAGTTCAGCCATTCATAAATGAGATGAACCAAACAAATTGTCCAAATTTGATAAGGGTATGTTTAGATTCATTAATGATGTTTTGACAATCCTTAAAACATTTTTTTATAGCCAATCTACGATTAAAGTCTACAGTATTAGAATAAACAGTAACTATATTACTGTTAAGGTGAAATTTAACAATTCTCCTTGAAAATACTCGCAAGAAATTTATGCTTTACATAAAATATCCAATAAACTATAGTATTTGAATATCGTGTTTGATAATTTAAATGGAAGTGTTAGTGTAAATCGTACTAACCTCCATAATAGGACTGGAAGCGAGCACTTTCCTCTCCACCTGCGTCTCGCTGGCGTTGCCGCCGACCGCCGCAAAGTACCGCATCGCATATTTGGCCGACACGGTCTTACCCGCACCCGATTCGCCACTAACTGTTATTTAATAATTAAATTTTTTATGTGATTCCTTTGAGGAGATCGTGGTCGGCATTTGAGTCGATCGCTAAGTTAAGTTGCTCTGGCTGCGACCGGGTGATAGATGGGTGACCCATTTAAGCACAGGTTTATATTTAATATCCGACCTCCTCCATGGCTTCCATTTATAGCATGATAAAATTTAACAAAAACTGACTTCTATCTGTCAGTATTGGACCAAATTGAAATGGGACCTTAGTTAAAAAGCTCATTTTTGCTTGTTATGCGTTACATTTTTAACAATAACCCTGCCTGATCACACTTCTCGTAACTCTCTCGGCACGCATGCTCCAGCTTACTCCCCAAGTCCAGCGTGCATAAAGAAGTTTTACTTCAAAAATAAAAATACAGTCGAACAGAGAACTTCCTCCATCGCAAAGTAACTTATTTTTTTTAACTTAGAAGACACAAACCTTGACGTGCTATTCAGTTTTGGCTCGAGCGCTCAACACTCAAACGCTTAAAAGTATTGTTTACTATAATTGCCGATGGAATTCGAGATTAAACCATAGACAGACAAAGTTGAAAGTCAGAGTGAAGATTCAGTGATGATAAACAATTTTATGGACAGTATAACATTTTAAATGAATTTATATTGATATAATTTACATTAAAAAGTTATGTTACCATGGAAAAGTGGAAATTTCGATGGAAAGTTCGTTAAACGATTATCGAATTACTCACCAATGCTCTCTTCCATGAAAAAGCAATACAAGTACATTAATTTATTTACGTAGAATTCATTATTGCGATTATTACCTTATTAAAAGAAGTAAGAACCAAATGGTTAGGATATCTGCTGTATTGCCAGGTACATAAAAAGTTTCGCACAAAATTATGTAAAACTTTGGTTCTGGGGATATTTTTTAGCTGAAAATAGTTTACAATATTTAGTTTTACATGTTTAGATATAGGTTAAATTTTGAGATCGTATTTTAATACTTTTTGCAGAAATGTACAATGAAGTTGAGTGCTGTTCTGAATTGGTAATACCAATGTTCACATAATGGAGATTAGAATAGATGGAGTAACATCTCTGTATAATAAGACTGTCCGTTGAATTACGAAAACAAGGGGGGCGCCACATCTGCAGCATCGTGAATCTCATTGACACTTAACATTTGTCTTCACCAACCAGCGCCATTCTGGAAGTTTATTAGTAAATTCTACTATAGCTACGCTCATACTATACAATTTGTCTACACCAGCGCCATTCTGGGCAGTGTTTGAACAAGTATCTTAGCTATAATGTTCAATACTTTTTCAACTTTACTCCCATAATGGTTGGCATCAGCTCAGAGCCAAACATAGCTCAAAGTGCTTGTACATTTTTGCCCTTGAAGAGTACAAAGTACTACAAAACATTGCGCAGCTACACAAAGTCCCCGGCCAGACTACATAATCATTCAAATAAAGCTATGTCTGGCCCCGGCATAAGGATGTTCCTCCTTATATATAATCTAATCTCCATAGTTTACATATTATTTGACCTATTCTATGAATGACTATGATGTCTTGTCTATTACTGAAAACTGCGAATACTGTAAATGATTTTAAAAAATTGTTTCATTTACACATGTAAATACGATATTAAATTTTAACACTTGCTTCAAACTTAAATAAATATGAGATTGCAAACTAAAATATTTATTATTACAACTTTACTTGTAACAGTAAGATATGTTTTATATAGATGTTTTTTCCTTATCAATTCAATATATTTAAATAACGATAATATAAGCGGTTATTTTGTTCGGTACAGATGCAAAGTTATTTACACCATACTGATAATATCGAAGAGGAAGAGGAAACCGCATTAAAGCAAGGTATCATCAAGTAATAGTTATTTGTAGATACATGAGGCCAAAACGAAATTTTGTTCCCCGAGGGTGTGATTTTGAATTCAGAGCGAAGCAATAGATTCTAAAGTAGATTCCTTGGCGTGGTAAGGAATGCAAAATACGCCACCGGAGAAAAAAAAATATTTGGATCTGAGTTACACACCTTATTTTTCATCGCAGCTGTGAGGAAAAATAGGACTACCTTCACATACCTTCTTATATCCGATGAAAAAGTTAAATTAAAAACTAATTTAAAATTTGACAATTCGGGAAATAAATATAATCTTACGAGGGAGAGAGATAGTATTATTTTGGATAGTTTGAGTATTTACAATATATATAGAATTTAATGCTAGTTATACATACTTTTTACATTCAACCTATAAATTACCGACTCCAACCTAACAAATCTGTCTGAAGCATAAATGTGGACCAATCAGAAAGGAGAAATAGAAAAACTCTACGAGGACAACAATTAATTTTGCCCCCGCTATCCTACCATGCCGATTAAACTGTTTCGAACAGGTGTGATGAATTTTTCATCACACCTGTTGACATTTTCCATCAGATGCGATTGTTAAATAATATTATAAAGTCAAAACTATTTAAATTCAGACAATCCATTTATTCAACCGCACTTAATTAGTATATGTATTACCTATTTTTACGCGCGTAGGATAAACCCATTTATCCCGAATACTATCTACATATTTCCTTTTAAGGTTCTACAATACAATTTCCCCTTGATTTTGGGCAAGTGTTAAACGATGCCAGCAATGTCTTTGGAAACGTCGTTAGAAAAATGGTGGCAAAAAAACGTCTGGTGGGTATTGATTCAAAATGGTATTGGTGATCATTATAAATTCTTGTTATACTTTAAATAAACAATACTTGTAATTTTTTAACAATGCATAATATTGTTTTATTTTCAATATAGCAATATATTTTCTATAGCAATCAATGTTTCCATAATTTTCTAATGCCGGAGCCAGACATAGCTTCATTTGAATGATCATTTCAAGATCATGTAGTGTGGCCGGGGACTTAGTGCAGCTTCACAAAGTTTTGTAGTACTTTCTAGTTTTCAAGGACAAAAATGTACAAACACTTTGAGCTATGTCTGGCTCCCAACTACACAAATTCTCCGGCCAAACTACATGATCATTGAAATGATCATTCAAATGAGGCTAGGTCTGGCGCGGGCATACGCTTTATTTGTTTAATTGTGTTTGCAAGCACCACAAATGGACTTCTGATATGAATTATAACATATAAGAATAATAATCTAAGGGGATATGGTAACACTTCTAATCGGAAATAAACACATTTTTTGCGTTTACATTACGTGCGCTGGGTAAACCTTACGAGCTAGAACAAAATAATGTACTACGGAATTGGTGTCTTAAAAAGATCTATAATGCAGTCCGCGATGGCATATGTCTATCTCCTAAGATAATCCACAGGAATTATTTTTGTCTTTACATATTACAAAAAAAATAATGAACTATTTACGAACCCATTTGCCCGATATCATTAAAATTAATATATTAGAAGATATCAGGGATTTAAATAAGGTGCCTCGGTGGCGTAAACAACCAATAGATGGCGCTATAATTTTATAAAAATGTGTCAAAGTTCGGGCAGGACAACGTCTACCGGGTCCGCTAGTTCGCTGTAAAGCAAACTTCTATTAGCCTAAAGAAGTTTTTACTTCAAAACTTGTTTTATTGATTTTTTTTTTCATGATTAAATGTGATTTGAAATACATCAGATTATATTTAAATATAATTTCTTTAATATATATTTTCTTTGAATAGTAATATTTACATTATCTTAGCACGCAACTCTGCTTTTTTATTAGAATTTCCAAACACGTACCTGTACGATATAGCCAATCACTTTGATACATTAAAATGTGCGCGTTTTCATTATTTTATTTATTAGATTAAATCATTAAAATCATACATTAAAATCAAATAATCAAATATCGTCTTGGTCGCTTCGCGGATATTTTTTTCGCCATTTACAGAGATGCATATATATGAGTGTGTTTAATTTTAACATTAACGTTGCAATGCTCCAAAATGCCCTATTCTAGCATTCATAACTCGAAACAAAAAGTCAGTTCCCCAGACGGAATATCACTCAGTAAAGAGCAAACAACAACTGCACGAAGGAAAAAACAAAAATATATATTTTTGAGAAAGTAATCAAACTGCATATTCCCGAAAACTTTATCATTAAATTACAGAATAACGAAGGACGATCAAATGTATTTTAATCGAACGATAATTAAATCGTCATAAAGTATTAAAAAGTGATAAAATCAATATTTAGTGTTAACAGAAGAGTAATTTTTTGAAAATTAGAAAAAATAAAATAAAAACGAACAATTTTTTTTGACCTTGCATTGAAGAACAGTTGACGAACAAATAAATAATAAAAAAAAGTTGATATCCCCGCCACCGTAGGAGAGCCCTACTATTGAAAAATGAATATCCCAAATCGTTGTCCTACACTGATATACTCTATAATAGTGTCCACAGATAAATAAATCAATTTGTAATTATAAATTCCACGAATTGCTTTTATTGAGACAATTTAGTTGCATGTCCAATAATTATTGTTAGTAGCAAAACATTTTGATTACAATTTTATTATTACAAATTACTATTTTCTAAATGATAGACTATATGGAAATTAAAATGGCGTCTTCTTGACGTTTTCACTTATCGAATTCTTGAACGAAAAATTGGGAAAGCGCGCGTATATTTTGATTATAATCACAAAGTTTTAATAGGAAATTTTGTAAAAATATTTCCAATATTAATAATGCTGGAAGACATAAATTTAAGTGTTATTGTTCACAATATTCTTAACGAACAGCGCTACAGTCATTGTAGGTTATGTCTAAAAGATATTAAAGGACAATATGTTCGGTTTAGTGATGCTGTTTCAATAGATCCAGTTAGCGGTATCTTCCAACCGCTTTCAGAAATTATAACGAAGTTATTGGGCGAGAATGTAAGTGCTTAAAATGAAGTAAATTAAAATTAGTAAAGGAATAAAAAATGCTACTTAATCAAGATTCTCTCATTTCAGGTCTGTGACGAAGTTACTGGAATAGAAGCAGTTTGTCCAGACTGCGTAGAAATAGCACTTTCATCAGTACGTTTTATGGAAAGGTGTCATCAATCCATGTATCATCTAAATCAAGTTTTTGAAAACCTTTCTGTGACATTGAATAATACCAATACAAAGGATAACTGCAAAAACATGTATATAATTATTGAAGATTTAGAATCTAAAGTCGTCTTTGTAGAAAAACCTCGTAGAAAAACTAATACAATAAAACGCACTTATGAATGTCACCCATGTGTATTGTATTTTGATTTGTTTTCTGAAATAGAAGCCCATAATCTTGCAATACATGGGACTATGACATGTGATAAGTGCTTAGAAACATTTGATAGTAATGCTGATTTAGGTTTTCATGAGAGTAACAGCCATAAATATAAATGCCCTGAATGCACTCAATATCGTAGTACAGAGGAGGGTCTTAAAGACCACCAGAACAGAGTACACAATATATATATATGTAAAGAATGTGGTATTAAATGCCACGGCTTAGATAGATTACATATTCACGAAGACAAGCATAAAACAAAAAGTTCTTGCCCTAAATGTGGTAAGACCTATACTACTAGAGAATTCTACGAGAAACATGT
Organism: Charaxes varanes; assembly: GCA_024363005.1. Classification (NCBI taxonomy): domain Eukaryota; kingdom Metazoa; phylum Arthropoda; class Insecta; order Lepidoptera; family Nymphalidae; genus Charaxes; species Charaxes varanes. The sequence goes on along the minus strand of JANCMC010043070.1, from coordinate 191,588 downwards.
TAAGTTGTGTTTGAATAATCTTATAGATCCTCATCCAATAAGGAGTAGCATGGATAAATCTTATACTTGTGAGAAATGTGATAAGGCTTACAGCACTCCTGGAGGTCTCAGGGTTCATAATAGATTTGCACATGGCAATGCTAAGCCTCATGTGTGTAAAGAATGTGGGAAAAAATTTACAGCTCCTAGCTATTTAAAAGTACATATGATCAAACACACTGGGGAGAAAAACTTTAAGTGTGCAATCTGCAGCAGAAGATTTGTTTCCAAAGAGGCCCTGCTGTACCACACTCGGAGGCATACAGGTGATAAACCTTATAATTGCAAAATTTGCAATGAAAGATTTGTGAATGCTTCTGCTAGAGCTGAACATGTCAAATTTAAACATGTTGGACCTACTCTAATGTGTGAAATTTGTTCACGAAAATTTGTAACTACACATTTCCTAAAGCAACATATAAGTAGACATCATGATCCAACTAGCAAACTGTTTTATGGTAGAAATATGATACCTCCCAATTTACCCTTAGAACAAAATATGAGAAGAATTACTATAGAGACTGAAAATTAAGCTATATCAATTTCCAGTCATTATAATTTATTATACAACACTAAGTAGTACATTCTAGAATTGCCTAAAGAAAATGGACTGAGGATCATGTTAAGTTACATCAATTCTTAGCCTAAATGTAATAATGCCTTTGGGATTTTATAAAATGCTGTGTTTTAATACTTTGAAGATTTATTTCTTATTAAAATATCATTATTGATATATACTACATTTCAGCTCCAAAATTTTTAAGTATCTCCTGTACCTGTACATTTTTGGTATGCCAGTAAACAAGTATCATTGCCCAGTCATCTAAGCATTTCACTGCAGAATAAAACGTAACTTTGTGTTTTTTGAATATACGTTAATTTTAGCTTTACAAATGTCTCAAAAGTCACAAAGCTTGCTGCTATTGCGTGCTTAGATATTGTAGGTCACAAAAATCAGTTTTTCGTGATTTTCAGTTAAATCACGGTGAATCCATGGAATGCTAAGAAATTCGTCTCTCTCTCTCTCATTCAAGTAAGAACTTTTCACATACATACTTACACACATACTTTTTCTATAAGGATTCAAAATGCTCAAAACGTGTAATAAGTTCATTAAATTTAGACATCTGAAATTTAATTATTTGATAAAATTTAAAGTTTAATGGAAACTTACCGTTTACCTGAATATCACAAAAAAGATTTATGTGGCTTTTGACCTTAAATATCTAAGCCAGCAATAACTGTGGGCATTGAAACTTTTGAGACAACATTGGTAAAGCTAAAATAAAGGAATATACAAAAAATCTGTCAGTTTCATTTCATAGTTAGCCCCTTTCATTGAATACCAGCCGGCCTAGTAATATCCCTTTTATTTTCTGTCATTTATTTAATATACTTATTCTAAATACATTTTTGGGAAAAGATGCAATGACACGTCTCCAGAATATCTGGAAAAACCGCGGAATAGGCCTTAACACAAAATCTCGCCTACAAAGCGAAAGCGAAAAGGAAGCGAAACGGGAACGGGGAATGATGTTATAGGATTATAGAATGTAGTAAATAGTAAGTGACAGAACGATCGGGTAGGACAACGTCTGCTAGGTCCGCTAGTAGTCCTATATATTTGTATATTTAAGTAAACAGAGACGCGCTCCCCTGAACAATTGACTCATCGCATATCTGGAATTGACAGTCATGATAGTTAAGTGCTTACGGGAGTCTATAAATTTTACACCATTTAATAAATGTCACCTAGCCATGCGGGTACAACGTCATAATTCATGTATACGCCTCTTAATAAACAACTATGTAAAGGGAAATTTACAAGCAAATTCTCAACACACTTATAGGAACATAATTATTTTCCCGCTAAGATAATTATTTATACACTTTACTACAAAGGTAAAAGTAATAAAGAATAATATAGCTTTTTTTCTGCTAAATAGGAATGACGACAGTAATCAGAAATCCTTTAAATTATGCCTTTTTCTGATAAAATAAGATACATAAACCTTAACAAACGTATTTACTTTTATTTTGCGAGCGATATTAATGGGGATTAACAAAAAAAAGGAAACTATAACATACAATAATCGATAGATAGCTAAAACACCTAGCAGTGCGTATGACGTTACCGTATATTATAAGTGCGTTCCAATAAGCGATCGCAACGTTTTAAAGTGCTCATTCAGATAGTCGACATTTGACGACTGCGATCGTTACGGTCGCGGCGAAAACGTCGACGTCACGCTTAGTGGAACACACTATTAACATAAAGTGACGTCATGACAACTTCGAGTGTTTTGGAGTGAATATTAATCCTTAAATTTATAATGTTTTTTTTATTGATTGCTATAAAAACGTAAATTTCAGCGGAAATATTACATTTTTTTGGCAATAGTAGATACTTGAGAACATTATAAACCTATTTTTCAAAATTTCTCGTCATGCCAACTGTAGATAGCCACTCAAAGTAACTAAGGCATAAACTATTTAATTTCTTATTCGTATATTGAAATGTTAACTACAATAATAAAGAAATCAAATTGAAACACGAGCAAATTCCTTAATATTTTTCTCGTGGAAATAAATGGAAAAAAATTCTCAATACAAAAGTTGTAATGTTATTTAAAATATAATAAAATCAAATTTCCGAGAATTGTTTAAAAGCTGTGAGCGCAAATGATACTTCTGTCCGTTGATGACAGTTTCATCTCTGAAAAATATTTTTCATTTAAATGTAATGCCATTCTCTTTCAACGTTTTTCATATTCTTATTTTTTTAAGATTACTAGAAACTAGCTGTTTCCCGGGACTTCGTCCGCGTCAAAATAAACTTACGAGAGGCCTCAGTCTTGTACTATCATCATACAATTCTTTCTTAGCGGATGTCTACTAACTTTAAACCGGCTCCTTGCTAAATTTTATCTTTCTACCGCGGTTTTCTAGATTTTGTTATAGATGACGCTTTCACACACACGCACGCACGCACACACACACACACACATATATATGTAGTCATTTTAGGTATAACTTATATCCTTTTAGATTAAGTAAGGAGTGCTAGAAATATAAATAAAATATGTATACATCAACACTCCTGCTGTTTAAGATTAAACACAGATCACAGAAAACATCCACAGCATTAAATTAAGAAAATAACAAATACTCTTTGGTGCACCGTTACGCATCTATATAGGCCCCTCCGGCGCATACATCGCCCCTTCTTTTTTTTCTGCCACATTCAAATCAATAAGTCGCAACATACATCAAGGTCTGCAGACCTTGATCTCAGCAGGGGTCAAGACCCTCAACACCACCAAAATTACAGTCCACTCAGCAGCAAATCTAGCCAGGTACACCTGCCACAAGTTAAAAAAAAAGATTTTAATATGTTCTTAAAATAAATAAATAAAATAAATGTAACAAACACAACAGCATAAGAAATGTCCCCAATAAAACAGTCACATTAAAAGCAAATCAAGCCGGAATCGCCTCACTTATCCCCACATCTAACGGAATCTATTCAAACAACGGTAAGCAAATTTCCCCTTTTGTATAGAGAGTCAATGCACACTTGCCAAGAAAACGTATTACTTCGAACTGCTTAGATATTACTTAGGGACATTACACACCGAGTACGATCCGATCTAACAATACGATTGCGGGGACCATTTAAAGAAAGAGCAATTATTACTGCAACGAAAAGTAATGTTTCGTAAAAAAAATACTTAATTGATAGAATCAGGCGTTACTTTGCGGATATTCATGACATGTATGAAAAACTATACTACTTTGCTTTAATTCACGAATGAATACGAGGGAAAATCGGTGTAATGCTGCAACCCGAAAGCTACACCACCGAATCCGCCACTAAAGCACAGCAATATTTTTTCTCGTCATATATAACTAGAGCGGCAATGCATAGGAACATGGAAGTAGTAAGGGGTGGAGACCATCGACAAATTCGTAGAAATTATCAAATCTAATTTGAAACCCAACAGACAGATAATTTAAAAAATAAATTAAAACAAGTGTAATCAGTCTCAGTCATATACATTGCATGAAAACCATAGAATATATAATGCATACTTAAAGAACATTATTTTCCTTATCAAACCAGTTGTTGTTTTGTTTGAGGTAAGGTCGTCTCAGTTTTATGGTAATGCATGACTAAAAACCAGTCTAGCTAGGATAATATTGTGTACTATTTATTTTTATGGCGTTTTGTGGGAAAGTGAGAATTGTTTCGTTTGTTTGTCTAAAACTTCATTGTATATTTAACAAAAAACTTGTTGTTTATATATAATTCTACTGTTCATGTGTATGTCACTGAACTCCCTAAACAGCTGCACTGATATTAATTGTATGCGTTTGGTGGCGCCCTGTATGGTTTAGATTCACAAATCAGCCCGGCAGATGGCGCTGCAGTCAGTGTCTAAATTATATATACGCAACGGGAACATAATAAGTAATATTATAGGATAGAATGTACTAAATAGTAAGTAACTCAACCTTGTGACAGGACAACGTCTGCCGGATCCGATAGTATGCATATAAATGCCTTATCAGATCCTGCACATTGTAGTAATCAATCATTCACGACAAGTTGTGTTTGTGTAAATATTTGCGTCCGTAACCGGTGAACTTCAGTCCTACACAATCGCCCGAAGGCCACTGATAATAACTTATCAAGAGACTGAAAGGGTCGGTCGTACCCTGATAAAATACACAGACGAGGGTTACAGACTGTTTTTTTTTATCAATCGGCGACGAGCAAAGTTTATAATGCTTATCGTTTATTATCTTGTTTATGTAACACGTGTAGAAACAATATGTCCTAACAACAACAACTTCGAGTCAAATGACGATAGTTTTTAATTTTTTAACTTCTAGGAATCCATATATTTATACGTGAAGCGAAAACTTTCGGCACCATTTTAAGAAAGTTGCGCGGACGCAGGAGTATGAAGTTTAGCGCAATTATAATTTTATAGGAGGTTGTGCGAATGCTAATATTGCTATAAGATATGCATTGTTAATAAAATAAATTATTGAAATAAAACCTCACGCGCACCAGTGCCAAACGATTTACACACATATCTATACATTTTACTGTAAGATTGTGTCAAAGCTAAGTCTTGACGGCGGTAAAAATATTATAATTGTCACATATAATGATGTCGTTGTACAAAAGCCGTGCCCTGACTTAGAGAGCAGCGTCGCGAGGCAGCCACATGGGGCAAATTCCTCGGTCAGTCAGGACGTGCCTCGCCCGAGGAAAATGCACGTGCTCCAAACGAAAAACTTTGCTCGGCAAACGTCCGAGGCTGACGCGGCTGTTTGTTTGGTCAGCACGTTGCTATTGAATCAAAATTTTGTATACAGCTTTCACTAGCTTAGAGCAAAATAAAGATTTGTGCCTGAACTTCGACCACCAGGCGATTTCTATTATTAAAAACTCTTTATAACGAATCTCAAGGGCCCGAGCTTCGTTATATTGGGGTACTAAGGAAAAATAACTAAACTTTCCATGGCAAGTATCAAAGATTTTTTTTCGTTGACATAGCGCTTTTCATTTACTGGCCATCTTGACAGTTTCAAAGTTTGCTTAAGACATATAATACATACAAAGTAAGTAGGTACTTAGCGCGTTTACGCTGACACCAATATTTCCTAAAGACAATGTTATGTAAGAGTAATGTCACACATGTTCGAAGCAATTAACAATAACAAAAGCAAGGCAGTTGTCTACTGACTCACTACCTCAAGCTGTCTTTCTAAGGAATTTCGGCACCTCAAAGATATAGCCAGAACTCGTTAATAAGCTTATTATAAACAAAAGTACATCGTTAAATACTTTGTTAATGTTTGCTGATATCTAAACATAGACTTATTTTTCGTTACAGACAATGGCTGCGCTATAAAGAGTGTTCTAATATATTAAACCAACCAAGTAGACCTAATTTCTACGTAATGGGGAGTTTTTAGTTATAACGAATGACGTTATAAAGAGTTTACACTGTGCTTAAATTTGTCCAGACGTTCTCAAACTTGAAATGTGATAAATCGTTGTACGATTAAACGGCACAGTTTTGACGTCGCGTTTGGATGGCGATCGCTTATTTCCTCATTTCTTCACGGAGCTTACGTGGTTGCTATTTAACTGCATAGTTAAATTTATACACATTTAGATCACCCCAATCAAGATTATATGCATTCTATTTGAAAGATAATTTAATGAAGGTTCTTTGAGTATAGCGGACACGGAAAAGTAATGGATGTTTTATACTAAAGCTATGTGTGTATTCACTAGGTTCTAAGTCGAGTGGATATTTCGGTCGTTTCTTTGCTGAATTATCCTTAAATAATGATTCGTAGGGATTTCTTTTTCGTTTTCTATCATTCGATTTGTAAGGTGTATCTAATTCAGCGTCTTCTGAAAAATCGTAGTACCTATCGTAATCTCTGAGAGCCTTATCTTCTATGACGTCTTCCTCAGCCGTTGGTTGTGCTTGTAACCCACCGTTATTGACAATTGAGGTAAACCCTACATTCGGTCCAGCAGAGTATTCTACAGTTCTCATAGAACCGTCTGGTTCTACCACACTGTAATGACCTGAAGTGAAAATAATTATTTTATTTCACATATTATAAATAAATCTTCAGAATGTTTTTTTTTTGTATTTTCTCTTACCTTTCACAGTGTCACCTTGCTTAGCTTCCCAAACAGTTTGCACATCACCGGTCCCGGTGTTCGAAACTCCGTAGCCATACGAATAACTTGGATTTTCCTAAAACAGTCAAATCATATTTAATTATTATGCATGTCAATTCCAGAATTGACGACCACTACTGTAAAACTCAAATGTGGAATGTGCTCTACCTATCATAGCTCGCGTGCGTTGACTCCATATGTTTCTAATATTATGACAGTGCGTTGCGTGTCTGTTGATTATACTTTAGTATTCCGAATAATCAATGAGTGTTTTAATCGTTTCCATAAAATTGGAATGCGTATTGTGTAATCGAGTTGTGAAGACGTGAGAGTATAGATGCGAGTCTGTCTAACAGCGTACTTTCAACACTTCGCTTTCGTTTACGATACGCTTCTTGAATACGTACTGGCACTTTTTTACTAGCGACCACATTTTATGAGCCTATTTTATTGCTCGCATGACAGGACGTTGATGAATTACCAAGTTGCAACTTTCGTGATAGTTAATTAAGAGTGCGCGTAGCGAGTTAATTTTTATTCATCTTTTCCACGTGTTGTTATATAGTATTCAATGAGTTTCAAACTCATATCTAACTTTTTGGAAGCTTAGCTTTTTCATTGCGCGTCAGTAGTGGGAGCTAAACTTGATATGTTATCTAACAACATTTTTAAATTGACTTCGTGCCAACCGGGCATCTAACGAATCATTTCGCATTTAATTTGAAACAAATTATTTTTCTTCTGTATTTGTTATTTTTTTTTATATTACAAGGGGCAATCAAGCAGGCAGCAGGCATCTGAGTGCCTATTGACGCCCATGGACATCTGCACAACCAGAAGGCAAGCAAATACGTTGCCGGCCTTTAATAAAGAGTTTAGGCCAGCGGTAGATCATACAAACCGAACGAAACGCGGCAATAATACCACCACTTGACGTGACAGCATTGCCGCCACTTCACGCCGATCTCATGTGAGAAAGAGTTACTGGTAGCCGGAGGCGCCAGCCCAATTCGGCTACAAGCGTGGCGCTACCAAATAACTAACTCAAACTGTGTCAAAGCTTCCTGATATTTAATATCCTAACCACAAATAGTTCTGAAGTTAGCATAATTTTTATATAGAACTGTGACCTCATACACGTGAAGTTAGCCTAAGTAGGCGCAGCAATTTCTGTCATTATTACGTTTGATGAAAACGTCACGAAGGTATTACAGATAATGTTAAAATTATATCTCAATTATCTAATATCGTTGTCTGTCTTATGCAGGCAGGAAATGTATTAAGAGTAAGGCCCGATTCTATCAATCAAAATTTCTGTCCGTCAATTAAGAAACTTATACAAAACGACAGTTGAGCAGCCAAGTGTGAAACACGCTTTAAATATCTTGAATAGACCACATTAATTTAATCTAACGTAGTCTTTGATGCATGTCCAAATGCGCGAGAATATATAAAAAACACTCGTATTATATAAATATTCAACGATAAGAACAGGTTGGTTTGTTTGTAAACAGAAGTCGTAAGTGTCGTTCGCCCGCGGCCATCTTCTCAAGTTCAAGATGAGCGGGTTTGCGCACGCGCATCCCGTCAATGTCAGCTGATTTATCACTTACGATTACTTCCTCATAACGTCGCTCTCATCTTTATATTAATTTAATCTATACTCTATGCTGTAATATATAAAGCTGAAGAGTTTGTTTGTTTATTTGAACGCACTAATCTAAGGAACTACTGGTCCGATTTGAAAAATTCTTTTAGTGTTCGATAGCCCATTATCCAGTAATGCTTATAGGCATGTAGACCAGTATATCATCAAGATAAAATTTTTCACCTAATTTTACGGAGACAAAGTCGCGGGTAGCAACTAGTATAATATAATACATAGTAATAAAATTGTGCTGTCTGTGCGTATCGTCAATTTAACTTATTTTACTTAGTACAGGTGCCCATATACGCGCGCTCTTAAACCTACACCTGAGTCACAAGCCCCGGGCACTGCTATGGTTCCTTCCTCTGCAACGCGATGGACCCGACACCCGTACGATGAAACCATGGAATGCTAAGAAATTCGTCTCTGCTAACGAACGTGATAATAGGCCAATAGAGTAGTTAGTCGTGTCATATATATCAACGCACAAAGAATAATTATCATGTATAAAACCTTACTGTCAAGGTTGCCATCTTAAAAAACTCTCGTAAAACACTACACATGTCTCTGAATTCAGGGCTTTTTAAAGTTTAAGAGTAAAGCCTCTCAGACTTAACATCTAATCTTGGCAAATGTCAAAAGAGGTTCGTTAGTGGAACTTTGAGGGCAGCACAAAAGTTTGCTTTCGGTATAATTAGGGTACTTACCCTTATATACTGATTTAGAACTAGGTTTTGGGTAACAACCGCTAAAGTCTTTCGAGGACTTTGTTATACTCGCGTTATACGCACGTCGAACAATGTTGTTTCATTCCACCTCATGTATTACAATGTTGTTTTCATTCAACCTCATGTATTACAATGTTGTTTCCGTTCCACCTCATGTATTACAATGTTGTTTTCATTCCATGTCATGTATTACAATGTTGTCTTCATTCCACCTCATGTATTACAATGTTGTTTCCGTTCCACCTCATGTACTACAATGTTGTTTTCATTCCATGTCATGTATTACAATGTTGTTTTCATTCCACCTCATGTATTACAATCTTTAAACTTTTTTAAGACTGAAAATAACTCATATATATTGTGTTAGGGCTAGTATAAACCGAACAATGTAAATTGTCAAAGATGCCTAAACAGCTCGCTCACAAGCCATCGCTACTGTCAATGCGGTGACGATACTATTTCTTACTCAATAGGTTTTTTTTCACTCTTTTATCAACTGTGTTACAATGTAAGTAAACTGAAATTTATGTAAGTAGATTAAATTCAATCCTCTATTATTTTTGCCCATCCCTATCATATTACACTAAATGTGCCCGCGACTTTGTTCGCGTAAAATTAAGAAAAGAATTATAGCCTTCCTCGATAAATGGGCTATCTAACACTTAAATAATTTTTCAAATCGGACCAGTAATTCCAAAGATAAGCGCTTTCAAGCAAACGAACAAACAAACTCTTTAGCTATATATATTAGTATAGACTAGCAGGCAGACGGGAATTTTTGTCTATATTATATCTAACGCCATCTATTGGAAATACGTATGTCGATGTAAATCTGCATTTTTTAGTATTTCTTGAATATTTTTAAGCTTTCTTTCCCTTTTAGGGTTCCGTACCTCCAAAGGAAGAAAGGAACCCTTATAGGATCACTTCGTTTTCTGTCTGTCTGTCAGGAACTTTTTTCTCGCGGGAACGCATAGAGCTATAAAGTTGAAAAGAATATTAAATACTTAAGTCAGCGGTCAGTTGAATCTCTGAAAATATCAACTCTCTAAATATACGCATCAATCATAAGATATGAGCATTAATGTCGCATTTCCTATATGAGTGGATATATTTAAAAAAGGAACCCAAAATGTACTTTCCGTTAACTTAGAATCGTTCCATTCGGAAAAAGGTAACTTGAAATATAAGTGAAGAAACAAATCCAAGAACGGCAAATTTTTACTTAGATCACATAAAGGAATTGCGATGCCTTTGCCAAATTAAAAGAAATCTTACATGAGTTATAAATCTTTAAATAGCCTAGAATTACGCATTACTTGATAGTACAGAACCCTTAGTGAGCGAGTCTCATTCATACTCGCCCGATTTTTTTTATCCCTTCAAATTGAACGAAAACACTGAAATCATGTGGACAAAGTTGCAGGTTACGACTAGTATAACCATACGGAAAACCATTGTGCACTCGTTATTCGTAATATTATTTTTTTAAAGCTAACTTAATAAACCGTGCTTGGCTATTAGTGGCTATTAGAGAACTTAGTTACCGGTTAATTAGACCTACTCAATCTATGCCAGGCCATAACGAAGTGCTTTCCGTGCTTTGGTAATACATCAATTTGTCCACTCATATAGTACAGGAGACCGCTATCAAATAATAATTCAATTTCTTTTTATTAACTTTTCAATGGTAGCACCACGATTGTCGGCCTTTTGGTGTGTTGATTAATTGGGTCTGTAACGGTACCTGTATCTCACATAAAATCGATGTAAAATGATGGCCGAACTCCTACACTGTCTACTAGTCATGCCCCTATCATTTGAGCCTATTTCTCATATTGAAGGAATATTGGGGAGTGATACGTGGTGGCGGTTTTTACGGGTCACTACGCAACAAAGACGACTGTGTTCCGAATAGCATAAAGGCAATAAAATGACAATGCCTGCGATGAAGAAACAGAAACGATGGGGCTGGGTCATCCATAAATTACGTCACACGTTAAGGGGGTAAGAGGGGGTTGCCAAAATGTGACATAGTGTAACAAGGGGTACAGAGAGGCCTTGTGACCTCACATATTAAAATTTAAATTATTATAATAAAGAAACTGAATTTGCCGTTTTCTTTAAATTATTATTTTTATTTTTAAAGTCACACCAGGAGGGAGGCGGTTTTGAAAGTGTGACAAAGAGGGGGGAGTCAAAAGTCGTAAAATTGGCGTGACGTAATTAATGGATAACCCCTTATCAGCTTATCGATTCCAATAGATAAAGTGTGACGTCATAAGTCTATTAGACTCGTGGGCGTGCACACAACGTTGGATCCGCGCTTGTGTGTTGCTGTATGTGCGATCTACGTAGTAGTGATGTTTGATCCTTTTTTCATGAATTGAGCTTTTAACTTATTAGTCGTTAAGCTAGATTGGATTTTTAATGTATTTATTAATTGCGGTTGTTGTTTTCGGTCACAATTTGAAATTTTATCATTTGATCGTTCGGTAACTTTGGAGCGAAAGTGAAAATTTGAATTTTTACAAAATCCACGGACTTCTCTTGGTATATGAGTATATGATATGGTATATGACTTTTGAGTTCGTTTGACATTTTGCAACACATTAATAGCTGTGTTTATGAAAAACTCATATTTATTGTGATACACATGAGATTAGGTTTACCGGAGATTTGTATGTTTATTTTTTTAATCATTTCTATTTTTGGTACGATGTTGTTGACTTTTTTGTCCCAAACGAAATTAAGGGTGGTCCTACAAATATCAACACCAGGCGAAACTAGATGTCAGTTTAATTTTAGTAAAAATTTAAATTATGCATTGTATCACTTTCGCTGTGAAGGTGCAATTTTCGAGGACGGGCTCTCGTCTGCTTGTTAAATTGCACTTTAGTGCATTACTTTAGTGTGAACGACGCTTAAGCACCTTCCCTCTCGCTTTACATGTGCCGAGATACTGCCACAGATTTTCAATTGTTTGTAGGGTAGTTTCCGTGTAGGAATTTCCTTACTAAAAATATGATAAAAAGTCGAATTTTAATTGTATAAACAATTTGTTGAATTTGATTTAATTGAAATTATTTTTACTGTGGATTGTTTCTTCTTTTGTCTACATTGTTTTATTTAATTATGAATATTAATAATATTAACATGGCTTTTTTACATTTAATAATACAGACTAACACGCCACAAGCTATATTTTATTACAACGTATTTATATAACAAAAAAATCGGAATATATGTTATTGTTATCAAATTTCAAAGTTAAGTCAAAGTCAATTTTGACTTTGAAATGTTAAATTGAGCCGATCGCTAGCGTAATACATGATGGCTGTAGATTTTCTTTTAGTCAGTACGAAAATTTTTCGCTATTAGCAAGGTTTAGTGGGAATTAACGAATAATTCTCATTAAGTAAAGAGAAAATGGCTGAAATAGCCTGTGCTAATTGAAAACGGACGGACCGGGAGAGATTAGATGCTTTTTATTTACGCATTGTTAAAGATATTCCTTAAAAATTATAATATATGCTGTATTTGTAAAAGAGTCCAATTAATTATTATTATCATGGAAATCAAAGTCAAAATTTATTTATTATATTTGACTGTTTTATGATGACCTACACCTGAGTCCCGAGTTCCAGACTATTTAAGTTAAGGACCACTTACGGCAAAAACAAAGCAGAATTCGGGTTTTAAAACTTTTATTTCGACACAGCACTTTCATATTATTAGTTCCAAACATAGAGTTAGAGACAGCAGTTTCGTAAATAGACAATAGTAACAGATACTAATTCAAATAAATTATTTATGGTAACATACCCATAAATATATAGCTCCTTCTGCGATAAGGACTTGATATCCGTATCGCCAGCCCGTGGGATTACCAGAAACTAGTTTCTCTTATAAAAAATTACAAAGATTAATCCCGGAGTGTAGTACTTGATCTAATTTCATGCGTAAATTTTCATTTTATAAGAGAGTTAAGTACTATAAACCATAAAAATTATATATATATCAAAAATTATTGTTATCTAGGTTCCAGAATAGTCCTTTAAACACTTTAAGTAACAAACTATAAGCATTCTTTTTAGTGTGTTAAATAAAAATCCTAATGCCTGGCATCCACGATACGGTTACCGGAGAGGCCAACCTGTACAGGCATACCTGTGCAGTAGACCGGAGGGTGTATGGGGCAGTCATTTGAACCTGAAGCCCTAGCACAAACATTTCGAACCGTTCGAAGTTCGACGTCGAGTCGAGTCGAATGTATTTAGGATGAATAATGATGGTCCCTATTAACAATGTCGGTTCTGCAAAAAGACAACTTTTCAGTAGAGCAGTTCAAAGTTAATTTTGACGATTACACTCACCTTGTGATATTGTTCTCTTTAAGGAACTTCGCCCTCTCGTCGGGCTCCATGTCTAACAATTTGCTCTCGAGCGCCCCCGAAAATGGTATGAGAGGTGCTCCGGGGTCGTTCTTATCGATCCATTCCTTTAGTTTTGGTAACCTGCAAAGAGTTATATTATATTATAAGCTTAAAAAAATTGGGTTGTCCGTCGGAGTCGGCCGGACGGTAATTTTCTATCGCCTGCTCCGTCCCGCTCGCACGCTCGTCTCAGGCGGAACGTGACAATGAGTCATGATTTTTTCTGCCTGCAACCGGGGTTCACAGAATTATAAGATGTTATTACGTCAAGAAAAGCTTTTTCGAATTTTACTCCTTTATACTATTTTGAGCTTTAGCTCTCATTAGCTTAGGATATCATGGTGTCTTTTCCGTCACTCTCTCTGGTGAGATACACTGTAATCCCCCCTATAACACGCTGCTATTTCAAAACTCTTTTTCTTCAAAACGTACTAATTCTTTTTCTTAAAAACGTACCATTACTTTTTCTTTTAAACGTACCATTTTCAAAAAAAAAAAAACGTACCATTTATTTTTCTTCCTAATGTAGTCCTTTTCCGATAAATTGACCAGATACAGCGCAGGTTTTGACGTCAAAAATAGGTATTTGTTGAGAACTTCTATCTAAAATAGAAAAAAAAACAAATCTATTATGACTCCAATCAACCAAATGCAATCAATCAAACAATCAATCATACTTAATACATTTTTTTTATTATCAACCAAAGGATTTACGCACATATTTATAAATTTTACTGTAACATTGTATCAAAGTGAAGTTTTAACGATGGTAAAATCGCATGCTTATTAATAATAAAGTGACTACTTTATTATTAATAAGCATGCGACTAATAAACTGAAAAAAGCAGATTTTTGGGAAATTACAAAAACGTGTTTTATTACGTTTATAATTCCATAAATACTGCCTTAAAGTAACAAATTATGTACTTTAATAATAGCTAATGAAGCGATTAATGCTATTGAAATGCTATTCTAATGATATTTTATTATTTATTTCTCTTTTTGAGTAAAAACTTTTTTTTAAATGACAAAAATAGCTGTATATCAGTGTTGGATGGAGATATCGAGATAATTCTTAGATTTCCTGATAGAGACAAAGCCGTCTGTATCATTAACTGTCTTTAATATTAAATCTGCCAAAAGTTGCGAAAAAATATCGTAGTACAGTCGACAAAGAAAGTGGTTTACAACAAAGAAAGTGCAAACTACTTTCGACCTTAGCGTGCCAAACCAATTTCTTGACTACGACTATACAAAGAATTGAAACTTTTGAATACAGCTTTAAATAAGCATATAGTATGCAAATCTAGAGATATGTGGCCAAATTTTAACCCCCCAGGTGATCTTTAGTGAAATTAAATACATTTTACGTACATCGGCAGCGCTCCAGTCGCCAAAACGTATGTGTTTCTTTTCTTCTACAATAATTGTTTTGATCTTTGCGAGCGCTTCCTGAAACATAATAATAAGTGATTTTATTGTTGTTTATATATCAAAAACGGCTGTTAAACCAGCTTATACGCGGTATAGAGGTAGGAGCAAGGGGTATACCAGAAAAATCCCTGTACAACCTACTAAAAGACGATAGCTTGTCAAGAACTATCATAAGTTCATTACTAGAAAGGACATCTAAAGCCGCACTAGTAGGATCATACCGGATTTGGCTAGGCAGGGAAGGGAACACTGGCAGTGAAGGGGAGTGTTAGTGATCATTATAAGGAGCGCTCTTAAACCTACACCTGATTCACAAGTCCGGTGCACTGCTATGGTTCCTTCCTCTTCAACGCGATGAAATGGAATGGTAAGAAATTCGCCTCGTCTCAGGGTATAAAAAACATCGTACCGCAAACTTTGTGATAAGGCTACTTTTAATGTTCTAAATAAAACCACAAAGATCATTCCTCTCGGGAATGTGAGGTTACAGATATTGCCATCCTCATCCCGTTCTTGAGCGCGCAATGTATCGTCAACATTGGGAAACAATCATCAACAAAATGTTGACGGGCAAATCAAGTCCCGCGCCGCGCTACCTCCTGTTACGTACTTTTAAGTTTTATTTACATTGCGGTTTGATATGATAGTAATAATGATATCATACAGTATTTAGTTAAAAAAATGGTAAAAAATTGGACATTTCAAGAAAAAGCCGACGAAAAATTTCAGCACTGGGGAGTCTAGAATCATGTACTGAACCCACGGGATGGTTATTATATTTTATTACCGTATTATATTTTCTTATTGTATAAATCGTTAGTGAATTATATTAAATCATTAGTATTTTCGGCATTGTTTGTTTTAGGTGCATGTTGTAAATGTTTCATTCCGGGACCCGATTGATGTCACTTTGTGATATTAGTCGTGAGGTTGTAGAGCTCGTGGGGGTTCCGAGGGTGACGTCAGAGGACAATCCGTCATCTTAACTCGCCCCACAGCCACATCCTCTGCAATCTAAGCGACCCCAGATACTTGACCGGGATGCAGCTAGGAAGAAGAAGATATATATATATATATATATATAAATGGGATGGTAAAAGCTGGTGCCTTAAACGTCAGTATGTGAAGTCGTAACTATAACAATGCGGTTCTCAATAAAATGAGTTTGCTTAACTTCCCTAACTTATATTGGACTTGACCTCAATCACACCGAAGCGTAACATAACATTAAACCAATTATATGCGTTCGCGAATTTTATTTCTGCATTTTCTTATATATTTTTCAATTCCCATGTATGTATATACATTTGTAAATACGGTCAGATCGGATATTTGATGACCAGCCTTAGAATTGTTACCCATCTAACACCCGGCCGCGGTAAGAGCTACTTAACCTAGTGAACACAATGACAAATACCGGCCACTGCTTAAGTTGCGACCTCCCTTTTTATTTATTTTTGTTATAATTTTTGTTTAATATTTTTTATTTTTCTTTAATATTTATTTTTTTTACTATTTTTTTAATATTTATTTTATATATTATACGAAAACGAATTGTAAAATATGCCCTCATTACTAAGACGCTAGAGGGACGCATGAAGTGGGTCTGGACTGCCATATTAGTCCTAAAATACCGAAATTTTTATATTCTTCTATTTAACTTATAAGTAAATCATTAGATATTTTTTTGTCAAAATTACCAATGCTAGAGATTTTAATGCCACGTGTTACTGTTTAATAGACTTGATAACGTTATCTTATAATTAATTTTCTATTTTCTTGCATAAATTATGTTGTAATTTTAAATTGCTATTTTAATATGTATTTTGTTTTATCCGTCTATCTGCTCTTATATCCTGCATATTTCTTGTGTTATGTAAGTAAATGGTTCGAAACTAGTCGGGAAATCCCGATGTATCATATATTATATATATTATTATGATTAGTATAACTAAATGTCGTTGTTTTTTGTAATTAGAACGCTTCTTATCTTATTTCTTTAGAGTGAGTTTGTGTATGTTTTAGTAATGGTTCTGTTGGACACCTAATAAATAAATTTTGTTACACTTCGGTGTGACACGTTCTCAACTTGAACAAAGGTTCACTATTAATCACCGCGTATTTGTCCCAGTTGAAAGCCAAGTTTTCACCTCGTTTGTGACCGACTATTACTTTAAATTTGTTTAATATTGATAGCTTAACTTTAACTTCGCCGGGTGGATCATCTGTTTTCCTTCAAATTGCTCATTTCCTCTATATATCCTGTAATATAATCAGACTAACATAAAGAGACCGTAGCCTTATCAATGGCCGGTATTTGGGTCGATCGCTAGGTTAAGCAGTCCTTGCCGCGACCGCGTGATGGATGGGTGACCAATTCTAGCACTGTTTTTTTTTTCAACAAGTGTCGAACGAGCAGGCGGTAAGTGACTAGCGATGCTCATGGACATCTCAATCACCAGAAGTCTCGCAGATACGTTGCCGGCCTTTAAAGAGAGGTTTTAAGCTATCGGTAACTCTCACAAACCTAACGAAACGCGACAACAATACCATCACTTGACGTGACAGCATTGGCGCCACTTCACGTCGAATTTATGTGAGAAAGATGTTATGGTTATTAAATATCCGAAATCCCAGTGTTTCGGAAGACACATAAAATAGTTGGCTTCGACTAATGGTGCTGGGTGATATTAGTAGTGAGATTTTAAAGGTTGTGGGTTTTGGAGGATGCCGCAGACGGCAGTCGGTCACCTTAATTGACCCCACAAACACATTAAAAGAAGAAAGAAAAAAAAAACAAAGTATTGTATCTTTCACAAGTCATTATTTTTTTTGGTTTAGTTACTCGTTGTATGTTTTTAAACCTTAACTTCTACGGCATAAATTTTCTTTCGTTTTATCTACGGATTTATCTAATATAATTTAATATTTTCTGCAGAACAAAATAAGTCATTTTTCATTAAATCAAGAAATATCTATGATGGAATCATTTCATTATAAAATATTAGCGAACCTCGGCAGACGCTGTCCTGCCCGAACGTTGTACGTGTAACGTTCTATCATCCTATATTGTCCCAGTTCCCAATTCCTTTTTCGTTCCCGTTCCATAATAGTTCACTATTATATTTTAACGTTAATAGCTTAAACATGCAATATAGATATATGCTATCGCGGGCTTTTTTGTAGGACTACTTAAGATAAACATTTTCTTCATACACTATATACGTGTAACTCTAAAGATATTTGCAGCGCACGCCAGAATAGCTCGCAGATGGCAGAATTTACAACGCCGGGAGGTTTGATCCGGGTACCTTGCGGATTCCAGTCCATACCTTATACCGTTGAGCTATTGAGGCTCAAAGTTGAAAAATATGGAGTGATACAAAATTATTGTAACTCCTTTAGGCATATGTTCTGAGGACGTTTTAAAGTGCAGACAACAAAGGATACCGATTAATATGTTTGCAGGATTAATTGTAAGATGAATTATTAAACAAAACAACTAAATGTCTGAGAACTGGCAGGTCTTAATGAATGAATACATACTCATATAAAGCGAATTTCTGCAACCATTCCTGTCGCTTCAATAAATTTAATAACAATATGAAAGAAAGAAAAAGTGAAAGTTCAAATAAAATATATTTGAACTTCACACCACTACTTTTTGGTTTTATTATGCTACGCTTTTTATAAGCTGAAACGTTATAGCGTTAAAAATAATTTATAAAGAGGTAAATTTGAGAGTCTATGAACCAGACAATCTAAGGCCCTAGCACGAACATTTTGAACCTTTCGAATTCGAAGAGTCGACTGTATTTGTCATGAAAATGTTCGTGCTAGACCCACAGGAAGTAAATCTTTATCGTGTCATGCTTTTAATCAATGCTAATACAACCCGAGTCTTCTACTCGAACGGTTCGAAATATTCGTGCTAGGAGCACAGTGCTCCTAGTTGGACTGATTGGAGTTTAAAAATTCTTTGACTTTTTGAAAGGCACAAGCATATTATCCCTGTGTGCTGTAGGCTACTTTTTGTTTTGGTAAATTTATACCCATGGCGGGTGATTAGTTATTTAATACTAGCTGTGCCCACGAATTCGTCCGCGTAAAATTAGTTAAAAAAATAGATTCAATTTTAGCGTGATGATATATAGCCTATATGGTTAGCATAAAAAGAGTTATAGGGAGCCAATCTTAAGAGATAGACAAATGCTGTCCCGGACTTTTATGTAGAACGTTTAAAGGGGAACAACTCCGAGATACATGATATTTGCGAAACTTTAACCATTTACGCAGCGCACGCAGCGCACGTAGCGGAAGCTCCCAAAAGGGAAAAAAACCACCGATTTTGCAACATTCTTTAATGGTGCTCCACTCCTATTAGTCTTAGCGTAATAGTACATAACCTATAGCCTTCCTCGATAAATGGGCTATCTAACGCTGAAAGAATTTTTCAAATTGGACCAGTAGTTCCGGAGATTAGCGCGTTCAAACAGACAAACATATAAACAAACTCTTCAACTTTATATATCAGTATAGATATATTATTATAGGTTAAATGTAGTAAAGTATATAAGTAAGGATTTCGTATAAATGTGACGGGAATAATAGCCAGTCGTATAGAAGTTATTGAGCTTAACCAGGACCCTCAGTTGTAATGAAACAATGACGTAATAACATTTGACGTCCGTCCAAGCAGAAACCAGGATTTTGTCCTGCACCTAATGTGTAATAAGAGAAAATTAATATTTTCTCTTCTGTATATTTTTCATCCCTATTCTTAAGAAAGATACATTTATTGCATCTTGTATGTTTAATTATATTATTACTAGGAATCATTACATATTTATAACGGGTATATACCACGGGTTATTTAAATTAGTGCTTTTATATTGACTGGCCCTGCTGGTGCAGTGGGTAGTGACTCTGCCTTCCGCTTCGGGGGTCGTAGGTTTGATTCCTACCACGAGTTTGGGTGTATTATCTTTATGTACGTATTTGTATATTTCTGCAGAATAAGTATTTGTGTATAACAGGCGTCTGTTACCTATAACACAGGTACTAAGTTGACTACCTTAGGAACAGACGCCCGTGTGTCATATAATCCTGTATATATTTATTTATATAGTGCCATCCCATCGCCCGAAATAACCACACACCATACTATATATATTTTTCATACTGTCATAATCGCAAAAACGGTCTTCCTCAGATTAATTGTATATAGTGCAATGAGGTATGAGGTTGCTATTTACTTGCATTTCCTTAGCGTTCTTTAATGTTCACACGTGCCGCGATCTCTTCAAAGTTATCTAGAATTCTAGAGATATGTATTCGTTAGATTCATCTGAAAATCTATTGTAGTTCTTGCTTCTAATCGTTATTTTAATTGTTTGCTCATAAAAGATCGACAAAGAATGTTCTTGTTCTGACTCTAAGTCTATGTTCGTTTCGTCTAAACCCACCTTAAGTGGTATGGATTGAGAACATCAGAGCGGGCAACAGGTTCCACATGGATGTTATTCAATTAAATTCCTTGCAAATCGCAAGGTTTATTAAAAATTCTATATTAACATGTATTCTTATGGGTTAAGTAGTTCCGGATGGTGTTGTAAGTATCAGCTGATAGTGTATTTTATGGTGAAGTTAAAAGTATATTTGTGCCCATAATTATGAAAGTTAGGGTGACTATCAGACGCAAGAAAACTGAAACGT
Source organism: Charaxes varanes (assembly GCA_024363005.1). Taxonomy (NCBI): domain Eukaryota; kingdom Metazoa; phylum Arthropoda; class Insecta; order Lepidoptera; family Nymphalidae; genus Charaxes; species Charaxes varanes. The sequence goes on along the minus strand of JANCMC010043070.1, from coordinate 170,870 downwards.
TCCTTGAGGTATAGAGGCGTGATAGGAAGATATCAGATATAGAAGAGGTAAGAATATGAAAATCTCTCCGATACAAGATAAAAGCATCGAATTTGGGCTCATTTGCTATGTCTTGGTAAATACTTTAAACCTTTGGTACTATGAAGCCGATCTGATGATGGAGCTGAAAGTTAACCATTGGAACTACTACAAAATAAAAGATAAACGCATCGAGTATAGGTCATTTGTTGTCTTGTTAAATACTCCACGGCTCCGGTACTATGGAGCTGATCGTGGTACCTTGACCATATTTGTACGTGTCCATCACTAGATGCAGTCGAAAGGTGACCATAAAAATTCTAAGCGATACAAGACAAACTGTTTGTTGAACATCTACATAATTTTGATTTCCACGGCCTCGGGAGAGAAAAACTACCTCCACGTTCCATTTTTGGCGTTTTTATTTTTCATTCGATTTTTTAATCGAAAATTACGGAGTGAAAAATTTTTTACCGCAAAAAAAAAATACTTAAGCATCATGATCTCTACATGTGTCTCGAAAATGCAAGATTTAGAAGCGTTTTTAGCTGCGCTGTCCAAGCTGTGGGATATATTTGGATAAATACTTTTCTTAGGATTTTCTTCCTCTTATATTATAAGTTAGATTTAAGTCTTTTGAAATGAAATGTCTAAGAGGGCGGCAAAACCTTACCCGGCCTCGGGCGGCAGATACCCACGGCACACCACTGACTGAGGGTAATGATGATTGGGGTCAACTGTCGGTTGAGTTACTTTACAAATGAAACAAACATAATTTTTAGAATATTTATTTACCTAAACAAAGTACTTAAAAAACAATATTAGCCCATTAGAAGTAATTACGTATAGAAAATAAACGATAAAATATGCTATGGGAAAAACAAAAGAACATTTCTTAAGCATAAACAATACCAATGTACTCGATTTCTAGAATTGAAAAAAGATCTTCCTTTACTATATAAAAGGAAACATACGCCTATATCAGTAAAGTTTCTACTTAAAGTTACTTATATTTATTGACAGACTTTATTGAAGAAGATATTAAAGTTTTATCTGTCAGAATAGTTATTTGTGCAACAAGTGAGCAAAATGGTTTTTTGCTGCGAGTGGAAATTTGAGTCCCGAGCAAGCAAGGGATTCTAATGTAGAATCCTGAGCGTGGTGAGGGATTCGAATGCACAAGATACAAATAATTTTGCTCTCGCGTGGCACACATTACTTATCACTTCAGCATCGAGAATATATAATAAACATTACTTAGAAGATAACACAATGAACAGATATAGATAGGAATGACCTTATATATTTATTATTAATCAAAACAATGCAGAATATTTTAAAAGAAGATAGTAACACAGTTTCCGAAAAAGTTTTAGCACCCTTGTAAGTCTCAATTTATTGAAGATATGTTTTCAAATATTTTCGCGAGATTTCTCAGGACGGAATTATTAACTTATGGTGTGTTAAAATACTGTCTTCGTCACTAGTATCGCTCATGTTTTATTAATATTTAAATATTTTTAATCTTATTCAACACTTTACGCTACCAGTTAAAAAACGAAATTTTATTCCCGCTATTTCTTAAGATGAGTTCAGAAACAGCGTCCGTGATGTTTTACATTTCAAATATTGGACATAGAAATAATTACAAATACTTATGCATTAAGTATTAATTATAAATACTTATGCATTAAGTATTAATTATAAATACTTATGCATTACTTATTTTCGTATACAATAATACATTAAATATTAAATAATTTAAATAAAAACCATGGTTATCCATTTTACAAATATCTTTCCAATTTAGTTTTATTTACCCGTTTCCGAAAGTGTTTTCTTTGACGTCGAATTTCAAAATCCTTCTTTCTTGGATTTGTGTTTGTGAGTCGCTCTTTTTTAAGGGCGTGAAAGAGACAGAGTGCATGTAGTTGGCACTCTTTATTGAAAAATTAAAAAGTTACTTTATCTCAAGCAGTGGGCAAAATCGCCTTTTGCCCACTGTTTTACGCAGCAAAACTTACATGTTTAAGCTGCTGAAGTGAGAAAATCTTTATATAATATCTGTCGTATTTATATTAAATATGAATTTACAAATGATTCAAAATACCAGATTCAGACAATATTTCTAATGATATCTATTTTCCAAAATGTTCATATATATTTTTTTATCATATGTAACGATACGATAAAGATTCAAATTACATAATCTGTTTTTGGTTATAAGTTAAAAATAGTAACAGATAATATATTTTTTATATGCCACTCTTTATTGAAAAATTAAAAAGTTACTTTATCTCAAGCAGTGGGCAAAATCGCCTTTTGCCCACTGTTTTACGCCATGACGCCCTTAGTAATAATATGTATTATTTATGTTTCAGAAACGGCTGGTACCGCACGTTTGCAAATCGTGGCGGTTTTCAAATACAAAAACGTTACGTTGACGGCGGCAATTATTAAGCGGTTCGTGTGCGCGTGTACGTCGGTGTGAAGATAGTGTTTGCTCATGAAAAAGAAAAGGAAAATGCATTATTGTGTGCATCTAATATTATGCCACCGATTTGTACATGGTTAATCCGTAACGTTATACCGCAAATTAATTGCGCGGGTACCGCAAAGTTCTATTTTCTAACGGTCGAGTAGAGGTACCCGCGTGAATATATAATATCTACATAAATGAGAACCGCACCGTTTCCAGGCGATTCTGGAACCACGCGGTTCACGCCTTGTCTGAACAAAGGCTTAACATATATAATTTACTACCGCAGAAGACTTGGCTTAGGCCGTCTGAATACCGAAAACCGACAGTAAGAATGCCGAGGACATTCAAGTGTAAAACATAAGTAATAATAAATAAAACATTTATATACCTTACAAAGTCTAGTTAAAATAAACGTACAATGACAACAACGCTTTTAGCTTGTAAAGTAGAAATGCTGCAACTATAGCATTTTATGCTATAGCGTTTGCGAAGAGCGCTGATTTTAAGGCGCCCATTTAAAAGTGACGCCACGGACAAAACGGTATAAGTTCCGCAACAAGATAGATAAAGGAAAAATTAAATAAATAGATGTTTTATTGAAATAGACTATAACTTGTTTTGAATCGTCAAATACTTTAAAATTTATCACTGATTTGGAAAAGTTGAGCCACGAGAAGAATCAGCAATAATATCGATCGTTCTTACAGAAAAAGTTCTTAAGGAAAAGGGGTTCAATACATTTACATGTAAACTGTAAAGTATAAAGCTGGAGGGACTCAACTCGAAGCAATTTTGTCCTCAACTGTGTAATACACCTTAAGAATAAATGTGTTTATAACATATCTTTTTCATTTATCATAATACTTCATGCCTGTAGTTATAGTAACACATATGTTTTTTTTATACAAACGTATAAATACATACTCGTATAGATAATACCCGGATTCGAGACGTGAATCGCTGCCATTATAATTTTGCCTCACACATAAATAAATAAATAAAATCATACGCCAAGCGGAAAATAAAATAAAGTCATTGAACAATGCTCGTCGCCGGATATGTACTGATGTTCATTTCAGAGAGCCTAGCACGAACTTCTCGAACGAAATTAAGTCGAAAAGTCACCTTTACTTAGGATGAAAATTTTCGTGCTGGGTTCAAAGGACGCCGCTTTGACGCTAAGAAGAGACCGCTGTGGGCCTAGCACGAACATTTCCATAATATGTAAAGTCGTCTCGTAAGACTCGTCAACTTGCTTCGTTTAGAAAAGTACGTGCCATGCCCTCGGAACCAAAAACGCAAAGTGTTAAGCAATCAAAACAAAAGATTCAAATAACATAGCAATCACGACAATCACATCGCACACTCGTCATCAATTCGCAAGTAAGGTGTGGGTTAAATTTCGCAGAGCCCGCAACAAATGGCATAAGGTCGATAATAGTGTAATATGCAAATCGCGTGCATGGCGTTTTTGTCCGCAGTGCGCGCCTGATTATATATGCGGGGTTCCGCTCATTTAGTACATTTAAAATTTTTGCTAATAGTCAGTGGTAATAAATCATCTCGGATAGTCGACCGAGAAAGTGCTTTACCATTTTGGATGACAGCTCCTTCTTAAAGAAAATTTTGCTAGGGCTTACTGTTATAAATTAACGTAATGCATAACAAGCAAAAATTAGCCTTTTAACTAATTAAGGTGCAAACGACATTCGACCTTAGTGCGGCAAACAAATTTCTTTGTCGACTATACATTTACAATAAATGTAAGTCCACTGCGCGGAATCACAATTCTTTAAGAAAAATTATATGCATGAGAAACTAAACTACATTGCTTTAATCCGCGAATGACTAATGACGATGAATCATTCGCGGATTAAAGCAAAATAGTTTAGTTTCTCATGCATGTCATGGATTTCCGCAAAGTAACGCCTGATTCTATCAATTACTTAAAAATTATGTTATTCCTTAAACAATTACAACAACAATATTGTTTATAACATTGACTCTTTAAATTTTATCTACTTATATATGTACATCAATAATCTGGTGCATTGCTGGCTGACATGAAATGGTTTTTATCTCGCAAATAAAAGGTTCGACCTTTCAAGCCTCGCTTACAAGAATCCGCTAACGATTGCGGAATTTCATTACAGACACACACTTCAAGTTACAGACGATTATCGAATTCCTTCAATCTATTTCTTTTGCACTCTAAGAAATTGTCAAGTGGGGGTTCTGTTTCAAATCATAAGGACGTCACACATTTTTCATTTTATGCACGTCTTAAAAAAATTAAAACCGCTACTCAATTTTTTTTTTAATTTTGACACCTTCACACGGTCTTCATGTAAGTTAGTCTTAATTTTAGAGGCACATGACCGCACATTACATATAGCTCGATATTATACGTATTCAGCATTTGCCATTTTTAACAATTTTATTATAAATAACAAATTATTCAGTCCATATAAGACTTTCCAACCGTTCGCTCGTCTTTCCATTATACTTAACCTGAACATTGGTCCTTCGAGCCGGATCTGAATCAGCGACCTGATGCAGATTATATTTTATAAGTACTTTTCCGTTAACCGGGTGCAAGCTATGCTCTTGATTTTTTTATTTACTACACCACTAGCCAATAGATGTGTACATCTAATGGTACATAAAGATAATCAGTTATGTACAGTCGAACCCTACATTATTTGGCGATTTTTGTGCTTGCGCCCGGCAGAAAATAGGGTACCTCTTTTATTTATAAAAATATAAAAGACTGCACGGATGACGTGCATTTAGCTTTGTTTTGAAGTAAGGAAATTAAGGTGAAAGCATAAAGCTTGTCCAATGGTAAGCAAAATAAGTAATCAGAGAAAGGAAAAGGTTATTCCAAGTAGTGAACGACAAGCTCGTTAAGTACAAGCTGGTTAGGAAATTATAATTAAGTGAAAAGAAAGTGAGTGCTGATCATTGCCATTATCACTCTGTCACTTAAAGTGTATTGGACGAATACTATAAAATTACACTCAGAAAAAATAACAACGAAGTATTTAGCGGAAGGTGTTAACAAAGCGACGCTGTCCTTTTAAAGGAAAATGCTTTCAGGGAATATTTTCTTTATGAAGTGAACCTTTGAAAAAGTTGGCCACCTCTTTCATAGTTCGTGTTACATTTTGCTTGTATTATATACCGAAGTGTGATATGGTTTAGAAGGAGAAAAATAAAACACAATCAATTTTAGTTATTTTTTATAGAGTTTAAAAAGTTCATACATATGTATATATAAAATGTGAGAGGCATCGTATTTTCGATCATTTAAAGTAAATATTGATATTGGGTGTGGTCGCTCGAGGCCGACTCGCTCCGGATGATGTTTAAATAATAACTATTAATTCTGCATTATAAGGCCTTATATAATTTATGCAAGATACTTTATCTTCTTCTTCTTCTTCTTGTTCCTAGTCTAGTACCAGGGTCTACTTAGATTGCAGACGATGTGGTTGTGGGGTGAGTTAAGATGACCGATTGCCATCAGACGTCATCCTTGGAACCCTCACGATCTCTACAACTTTACAACTAATAACACGAATCGACATTAATCGGTTGCCACTGTTTTACGTGTCTTCCGAAACAGGGAGGGGGTCGGAAATCAAATATAAACCAGAATGGGTCTCCCATCTGTCACCTGGTCGCAGCAAGAGCTACTTAAGCTAGCGATCAACTGAATTTTCCACCACTAATTAGGTCACCACCTCCTCTTGCAACCAAAGAAACATATGTATAAAATTTAATTGACAATGTTTTCTTATTCACGCCCTTTTACGTGTACATATAAATTTTAACAGACTCTCTAGTTCTATGCAAATCATAGAAGTATATTAATCCGTAAAATATTTAGGCTATCAATTTGAAGATCGCTAAATTTAGCCAAAACTTAGGCCAATAGCCGTGGGCATCAAATAGCCTTTATATCAAATGTTTTCTCCTAATTTATAATGACTTATATTAATTTCTGTTTTATAACTTCAGGGTATTTCAACTGAAATAGGTTTACATTTTATTAAAGCCTTGTATTTGTAAAACCACCCACGTTGTGGGCTTCAGGCTGGTTTAGATTTTTCAGAAATACTAGTTGCCCGCCATGAGTTCGTGCGATAGTCAAAATTTATAGAATAAAATGCCTTTATTGCCTGGAACTGTGCACAAAAGTTGTAAAGTTTTGAATCGCGTATTTTAGGAAATTTGAAAATAGCAAAAATATATTTTTTTAATTTATCATTTTTCCGGTCTCTCCAGCCTTCGAGAAGAATAGAACGAAATTCTTTTACCGTTCTTTATTTATCTATATTTTAACATTACAATAACAATACTTTTTGTTTGGTTTACTCCCCCATCCATTATCTTTCAGATTTGAGTCCACTCTTTCCCATAAATCTATCGGGTTTGATGTGCCTTACATAAGCTTTAACAAAGCCAGTTTACTTTGTTGCCGCTCTCAGACGTAATGCTTTCTACATTCTTTTGTTTGAGTGAAATTTAATCTTCCATGGACGGTGCTTTCAATAAAGCAGGTCACGTCAGAACCCTATTATCACAGTGTCTCCTGTTTCCTATCACTTCTCTAGAACATTGAAAGGTGTGTTGTTTTATTCACAGCTACAATCCTGCGTCAGTCTTGGAAAGTGGTCATGTTTTGCTCTATTGGGATCGATCTATTATCACTGACAGGGTGGTCGATATGCTCAACAGAAAATTTTCAATCCGGGCTAGTTGGAGTTGCCTGGAGCGGCCGCGTCTTGCCGATAGTTGTTCGACGGGGGGTCTATATATAGTAATCGCAAGTAGAAACTTCTCTAGCGTGAGTTGGATTTTGTATGGTACTCGACGGCATTTGTACCGCGTCCGTCGACTGTCCGTACAGCGCCATCTATTTTGCTTTTGCGTATCTTTTCACTCGACAACATTGCTATCTCGTTCTGTAGCGGCAGCTACATCGGAATACTTTTAGATATGTCCAATATTCCTATTTCCGCTCTTAAAAGTAGTCAAGTTCTTTGAATTATTAGTGAATATGACAATACCCAAGCGCCGTAGGAGGTTTGAACCGGATACTCTGTGGATTTCAGTCAATCCCTTCTAAGGTTCAGTTATTTAGGCTCTTTAGATTTAGGTCTAGATAATAGAGTCTGGAAATTACAATGGCTTAATGACCTAACATCGTTAGCGCTAAAGATATTTACGTTTCGTGGTTTCATCCAAATTAGGTGCGATGCATGTAGCGTTGCCCAATTCGGACAAAGCGAAAGGTCAGATAGTACACGTACAATCTACGATGATTTGTATTCAACATAGTGCTTGTGCAATGTATGTTCAATCGATAAAATGGCTAAGATATATATTGCAATGCGTGGAATTTAAATGTTTAAACTCAAACGGTGCGGCGCTGTCTGTTTTTAATAATTTCCTCACTGCAAATTGAATGAATGTAGAAATAAATGAATGAAATTCTTTAATAGGAACTTGCTAAATTTGTACGTAGTTTTTTTTATTTGTTTTTTATTTTTTATTGTTACGTGACTTTATATTTAACCCTTTTTGTAAGTTGTATTATTAGAAGTCTATTTGAACTTTAACCGTTCCCATACACCTTGCTTACTTACTGGAGTGGCTCAGAAACCCAAAATGAGTTTTGGCCGCATACACCTAATATACCCTTATTGTATCAGAATTGGTAGGATAACGCATTTAGAATATAAAGCATTGCTATTGTATATAAAAAAAATATGAACTCAGTGACAAATTTTCGGTAATATATTTTATTTTCAGCTCTCTTGTATCACTTAAAGTCCGCCCCTTTCTTTCACATTTTCCTCTATCAGTTAGTAAGATATATCATGCTATTATCATGTATTCCTCAATGCTAAAACACTAAAAATAGAAGAAACTTTATATAATGATTAAATTTAAATAGAGTTTAATTAGTTACTTATGTGTAACTAGCAGACAGACGTTGTCTTGCTTCCTTTGAGAATTTAGTCTCATCTCTTATTAGCCAATTACTTAATCTCCGATATATATTTTCCATAAAACGTAACACTGGCCGAAGGCTTTATGAAATAATAATTAAACATTGCACCTCAGCATAAAAACAAATACATAATGTGAACTCAATGATGAATTTTCGGAAATATATTTCATTTTTATCACTGGTTTGAAGAACGCCTGTATTGCCTAGAGTCCGTCCAACTCTTTCACATTTTCCGCTGTCAATTAGTAAAATATATCATGCTATATTCGCGTATTCCACTTGAATGCTAAAACACTTAAAACATACAATAGTTGAAGTTAAATATAGTTTACTTGAATATTTATCAATAATATATGAAGTTTCGTAATATTTTTCTGTGGTAGTACTTGTATAGAATGCTCATTGCTGTAATAAAAATGCGTGCCTAATCACAGCATGCTAATGAACGTTGCATAGTCAGTAAAGATAGGGTTTCCACACGCAGTCTGATTTGATTGCATTCCTTTATATTTTAGAACAAGCCAACCGCCCTGGCTTCGCATGGGTGTGATTGAAATATGTATTGATCTAAATAAAAGAGGCCTTTAGCACTCAGGGTTATCTTTCTATAAGTATAAGAATTTTCAAATTCGGAACAGTAGAACCGGATATTACCTGGAATTTATACCCTAACAAACTTTACCTCTATATAACACCAGAATAAATTAGTGTAGATGAATCCATTGCCTTAAAAATTTTTGGTATTCAAATTTCAAAAAATCTATACTTATATACAAAGCTGAAGAAAGTCTTTGTTTATATTAACTACGATGAGGGTTGAGGTTAATATCTCTTAACAAGCAAAAACAATTTGATCACAACTCTTTATTCCACTTGTTGCCACTTTAAGGTTTATCACAAGACTGACTCGACTAGTTCAAAATGACGCGAATGAAGAGAATTGAAGGTAGGGATGACTGACGTTTCAAAAGGTAACAATCATTCCCATTCATTCGACGTCATTTACAAGTATATCCGGCCTTCCTCGATAAATGGGCTATCTAACACTGAAATAATTTTTCAAATCGGACCAGTAGTTCCTGAGATTAGCGCGTTTAAGCAAACAAACAAACTCTTCCGCTTTATATATTAGTATAGACAAACAAAGAGTAAACTCGTGTGTCATAGATATTTGATGAGAAATATATACTATCAATTAATCCGAGATTACATTTAGACCAGAGGTAGGCAACCTTTTGAGTTAGAAGATTCAAAAATAACGATTTACAAAATGTCAAACATTATAAAGAAGCATATAAATTTTTTCTTGTCAACAATATTCATAAGAAAAGTATCTATTTACTCATATATATTTTTGAATAAATTAATTAATATTTGCGGTTGGAACGAATACACCGCATGTGGCTCGCGTGCCGCAGTTAGCTGACCCCTGAATTAGATTAATAGATGAGCGACAAACAGCCAAAAATGTTAAAATTATTACCAAATTTTCGTAACGTACCAAACGTTGCGGAGTTTAAAGGGCTTTTATGTAACATTTATACATATTATGCTGGAGCCAGACTTAGCTTCCTTTGAATGATCATGTGACCAGGAAATTTGTGTAACTTCACAAAGTTTTTAAGAAATTTGTAGACTTCAAGGACAAAAATGTACAAACACTTTGAGCTATGTCTGGCTACGGCATCACAGACAGACATTACATTCTGATTTATATGTTTATATATGAATAATCATGAATAGACAGACCTACTTGTAGGTATGGTTATGTAAATCCTTTGTTTACTCAGTTCGGCGTTGTTTCGTGTGCACAGCGCGCTGTATGCGCTATGATTAGGTAAACAAAGATAGAAGTGCTATATTATGTTTATATGAATATACAATATATATTAAATTCTCAATAATCATTGCTCATACTTACCTCAAGTGTTACTATGAGATTTCTTTATCTATCATAACGTTGAAATATTTTTTTTTACCAATTGCACTATCTTTATATATGTAATTCTAATGTACGCGTGTATGTCACTGAACTCATCCTAAACGGCTGGACCGATTTGAATGAATTGTTTTTGTATGCGTTTGGGTGCCGTCCTGGATGGCTTAGATTCACAAATCAGCCCGGCAGATGGCGCTGAAGTCGGTATATAGGTTATCTTTTTTTCGGTTTTTACGCTCGGGCAGAACAACGTCTGCCGTGTCCGCTAGTACTTTTATTCTATCTTTCAAGTTAGTTCAAACTGCACATTGTATGCAAATTTGATTAAAATCGGCTTAGTAGTTTAGAAGTCCATCGCGGACAAACAACGTGACGGGTAATTTATATATATAAAGATAATAATAATAAAACACAAGGAAAAGAAACGAATAGATATTTTTAAGCTAGTTTGCCTCGTCGTTACTGCGCAATTGTAAAGCATTGGTAATCGCAAACGGTTTTTTATATTTAATAGCACACGACACGTGCTGAAGGACACCAGGACGATTCGGTCACGCACCGTCGTAAAACACTAATCGACCACGTGCGATTAGCGACCTTTGTTTATAATGTACAGTGTTTATATAAATGTATATTTATGTATATGTATATACAGGTACACTGGTGAGACACGATACTCGAGGACCTGATAATTGATGATCATTTGTGACGAAAATAATTAACATTAAATGTAAATAAGTTTTGTTGAGTTCGAAAATTTATGTCCTTCTATAAAAAAAATATTAAATTAACAATGATTATATAATATTTGTATGTACGCGTCCAGATAAACAGGTTGACTGGTGACACACTTACGATATTTGATGAACATATATGTAGAAAAAACTTAACATTAAATGTAAATATTAATTAACTACTACGTGAGATTATGAGAAAGTTAATTAATTATGTACGGAACGCATGGACATACTAGCGTGGATGCATGATGATAAAATGAAAATATCTTATATATACAATAAAAATAGAAACATAAGCTTATTTTTATATATAGTTGATACACAATATATAGTTGACACAACCAAACTGAATTGACACATAAAATTTAAATATATAATAAGTTATTAAATATTATTACATAGGGTATGTTGAAATGACATTAAAAGATGACGATGATGAAAAAATGATGAATGAAAATGATGGTCCGTTTTCCCTTCGCAGTTTATTCCTGGCTTAGGATAGGCAATAATACCTATTTCACTCATCACTTATCCACTTACTTGTTTAATAAGTAGAGCGAAAAATTTACTGAATTATTAATTTTATTTATTATCGCTGATTGAATGCCGTCATCTAATCTTTTTTATAACTGACAAGTTTTTTACGCTGGGAAAATTGGGTTTCTCTCTCAGCTTAAAGCTCAAAGAATTAACTCCAAGTTTCGTCATAAGACTCTGATTTCATATTCGGATTCTCTTCATCTATTGATATTGCCCTTCATGATACATATTATGTAGTAGCCCATTTTCATTATGTTCTTTCTATGGGAACTGATCGACGGTTTTTCACTCATTAGAGTGCAAACAGAAACTTTCAGAATAAAAAAAAAACAAAAATAAGCATTTTTGGGAAAAGTCCTCAAACTGCACAATAATAATTTCTTTCTATCAATCTTTTGAACTAATCAAATCGACTTTTGATGCCCCAGCACGAACATTTCGAACCGTTCGAAATCTGTATTGAGAACGAAATTGCTCGTCCTAGGACCACAGAGGCAAATCTTTATCGTGTCACGTTTCTAATTAATGCTAATGCAACCCGCGTTGACACGAAGGCGCTCCAGCTGTGGGCCCTGAGATTAGCGCGTTCCAGCAAACACACAATCAAACAGACAAACAAACTCTTCAGCTTTATGTATTAGTGTAGAGTATAGATTCTGTTCGTTTTGCGAAAATCCGGCAACTATATCGATATAAAGTGCCTTAATCATATCGTGAAAGGGACTAGGCCATTCGGTCGGCCATTGAAGCGGTGGATGGATGTGGTAAAGGAGGACCGCCAGCAGAACCGCCTTAGCGTCAACGTGGGTTGCATTAACCGTGGTTAGTATATAACCTCTATAAAATTAGACCTCCAATTCTTGTCTTCTTGTAATATTCGTGTAACCGTGACGTCACTTAAAATAAAGGGTTGCAGCTGAAAATCAGCACTGCGTGTCAAAGTTTTCTTATGACACGCGGGATTCGCTGAGCTGCTTTGCCTATTTGTATGCTGCTGTTATATTTTTAATGTTTATTGATTGTACTTTTATATATTTTACATATATGCAGTTACAAATAAAACTTTTCTTTCTTTCATTAGCATTAATTAGAAACGTGACACGATAAAGATTTGCCTCTGTGGTCCTAGGACGAGCAATTTCGTTCTAAATACAGATTTCGAACGGTTCGAAGTGTCCGTGCTAGGGCAATAAAAGTCGATTCGATTAGTTCAGAAGATCGATAGAAAATTGGTTGTTAAGCAGTTCGAGGACTTTTCCCATTAATGTATATTTATGTTTTTTTTTTCTTCTGGAATTTGTGATAAAGGAGGATATGAGAGCCAATGGACTCACAATACGGGATGCACAAGATCGGTCAAAGTGGAGGCGTAAGACCGGTAAAGCTGACCCTGGTCATGTAACGGGACAACGCTAAAAAGAAGAAGCTAGAGCATACATTCTCATAGACGTATTAAAAGGACAATTATATTGAATGAAAATTTTGTCATATAAATATGTCCGTATCTTTAGATTTGGAGTGACTGAGGTCGCGAGCAGATGCTATATTAAAACGATTAACCATAACATGGGTGACAGTAAAGCACAAAGGCCAGTTTCACAACGACCGGGCTGCGCTAATCGCTCAATAATCGCTCGTTTATGTCCTAATTGTCCTTTAATACGCGCCGCGACCGCCCCGATGTGACAAAACCACTTCATTATCGGCCATTGTTGTGACGTCAGTGTGGGGAGTGCTGTAATGCCTTTTATAATGGTACTAGATATCGCCGGCTGGTCGAAGTCAGCCGAAATCTTTAGATTTACGTACCATATGCTAATTTACAGCTATGTACAGTTGTTATATTGTTATGCCGGAGCCAGACAGACATAGCTCAAAGTGTTTGTACATTTTTTTCCTTGAACTCTACAAAGTTTTACAAAACTTTGTGCAGTTGCATAACGTCCCCGGCCACACTACATGATCATTCAAATGAAGAAGAAATGGATATTTGGCCTACATTATCTTATGTGCTAAAGGCCAGGCTTTTGACTGCTATGTAATAGTGTCAGTAGTCATGAATGGGATAAAAACATCTGTATTTTTATCTCCATATTCCAAATGGAACGAATGCTTACAGTGGCCAAGCGGTAATAAAAAAATTTAAGGTCGTGACCGTAAAAAAATTAAGACCGAAATCTCAGTCGCTTATTAGTTGATGGCCTTTAATGATATATAATATGGTTTCCTAATAAATAATTGAAGCGTTATTATAATTAATTAAACGGCCCGAGTCGCTCGCGGCGTTGCCAGATGCCATCTTGTTTTTATATACTGCTCCTAACATTTTTAACAGCTGTTATCCTAATCAAAACTACAGTTTATTATTCGCTACAACATTGCCTTTTGCATTTGTATAATCACATCAAAATCGGTCCAGCTATTTCGGAGATTGGTATTATTATCTGGCACTAAATTTAAACTATTTTCGAAAGCTTTAACATAATCATTCAAACTCCTCCTCATCAGATTTACGTACATTATAGAATACTACTACTAGTACTACTACCTTAGGCGTCATCCATTCATTACGTCACACGAATTTTACGGTTTATAATTCATGTAGAGGCAGGTGTGCGAAAGCTAGTAATTTAATATGCAATATCAATATATAAAAACAAAACCACATGCACACTAATGCTACACGATTTACACATACATATAAACTTTTACTATAAGATTTTGTCAAAGCGGACCTCAACCCCTGTTCCCTTGTTATATAAAAAAATGCTACAGGCATATAGTAAGACGGTCTAGAACAATTATCGAGTGGTGTACTACAGAAATTTTTTAACTTTCATACAAAGTTTCAATCTCTATTACAACACTTTCAAATTTCATTTTCACGACAAAAGTAGCCTATGTCCTTCTCCAAAATGGGATCTATCTCTATACCAAAATTCATCAAATTGGTGCAATGATTTAGCCCCGAAAACGCAAAAAACCGAGTTACTTTAACATTTATAAAACTGGTAAATAAGAATATACTTAAATATATTTTTCCAGACATTTTAAGGTATTCAAAGTTTCACACGTATTGGTACAGCAAACAAAAAACTTTAATACAATTTATATCAGAAATAAGGTACAGGTGTCGTTGAACTGCTGGTTTACATAAATACTTTTCACAATCAGAGCCGATTGTGCTAATGAATGATTCAGTTTTTATCTACCAGATATATTTTTCCAGAATATTTAAAAAATTTAAACAAAGACAATCACAAATGTAATATCTTTGTATGTCAGCACATAGTTTATAAAATGGAGTCACTTTCGATTATACGCATAGACTTTAATGAGGTTTTCACTATTAAATAGAGTGATTTAAAGAGAAGGTTTATATCTATAATGCTGGAGCCAGACAGCTCAAACTGTTTGTACTTTGCGCAACTACACGAATTCCCCGTCCACACCACATGATCATTGAAATGATCATTCAAATGAAGCTATGCAGCTCTGGCTCCGGCATAATACTTATATGTTATAGAAGATAAAAGCCGATAATTTCAATGATATGTAACGTGATATCGTAAAAAACGTATTTCTGTGCGCTTACATTGCATGCGCTGGCTAAAACTTTACGAGGTAGATCACACACAATACACAACAATGTAGTACGCATATTTTAGGCAAATCACAAACTATTAATAATATTCTTAAAAAAATATGTACAGCAAATACTCCCATTTCACTTCAAAATAAAAGCTTTGCGACGTCACATGTCAATTAAGAAGAATTTGTTCTTTTAAAAACATGACTAGTCACTTATCGTTTTCTAACTAGTACATTTCAATATTTAAAAATTATAAATTTAGGTATATGTACTACAATATTTTTTATAATTATTTACTTTACTTTATTATAAACAATGACCTTAATTTTAATAATAATAAAAAAACTGTATATATAATTAAAAAAACTAATTATTTAAACTAAAAACAATATTGCATAACAAATAAAAATATATCATACATATGACAACGATTAACCATTATTAAGTTTTTCTAACTAGTTGTTTGTTTTATCTATTATTTAAAATTCGAAAAATATGTGGTGATAGGGGTTTCGAAAATGTGATAACTAGTGACAAGAACGGGGGAGGCAAAAATCGTAAAATTCGTGTCACTTTATTTATAAATAACCCGTAAGTTCGATAATGCTGGAGCCAGACATAACTTCATTTGAATTATCATTTCAGTGATCATGTAGTGTGGCTGCGTACTTTGTGTAACTGTACAAAGTTTTTTAAAACTTTGTAGAGTTCGAAAACAAAAATGTACAAACACTTTAAGCTATATCTGGCTCCGGCATAAGACCAGTGAATACCATAGATATTTGCGAGTGTCTATGCTCTATCACGGTTGCATAACTGGGTGTATGCTTGATCGCATTAAAAAAATCCTTCTTTCATAAATACTAGCAATTAGCATGTGATCTTAATAAACTGCGATTTATTAATTCTCGTCAAATGAATACTTTATTTACATTTATTTAACCTTTTAATGTATTTGCCTGCATTGAAAATTCACCTTGGCATGGTAATATGAGCATTTTTTACTGCTAGTGTTTTTAAGCTAGTAACCTACATTTTGTCAATTTCTGAGGTTAAACGGGTAGGTAATTCACCTAATCGTAAGTGACATGCATTACTAGAAAGTAGACACATTTTTGAAGAAACTAGGTACATTAGGAAACAGCATTTTTAGAAAGAGGACAAATGAGACGAATTTCTTAGAATTCAATGGACTGACGGACTGAGGAGACATATCAGTGCCCGGGACATGTGACCCAGGTGTAGGTTTAAGAGCGCTTTTTGTAGTGGCCACTAACACTCACTTTCACTGCCAGTTTTCCCTCCCCTGCCTATTCAAATCTGGTATGATCCTACTAGTGCGGCTTTAGATGTCCTTTTTAGTAATGAGCTTATGAGAGTTCTTGACAAGCCCGCATCTGCTGGCCTTCTGGTCGTGCAGATGTCCATGGGCGTCGGTAGGCACTTCGGTGCCTGCTGCCTGCTCGTCTTGTAACATAAAAAAAAAGTTAGATAACTCTTCGGTTAAGACTAAGTTCTTGAGCTTAAAGCAACAATTAATTTTAAATTTTAATTTTAATTAAGCAACCAGCAGAACCGACCACGCGATGCGGAGGTTGAGTGATTTACGAAGGTATCAAAAGACGAAATTTAACACAGAATAACAAAAGTTTTGAATTCCTATTTTATTATGAAATAGTCTTCTTCTTCCCAGCGTTATCCCGGTCTAGTACCAGGGACCGCTTAGATTGCAGAGGTTGTGGCTGCATATTTATATAGTATTTAAAAATATAATTTAGTTATACTATGATCCCCCTATAATACGGTAGGTTTATTCCGCATTATAGGAAAACGCGTTGTAGGATTATTTTCGTAGAGCGCGCTTGTACGGCCCTGAATGCTCATAATATAATATTTTATACATACATTATTGAATAATATTAACGTGCTAAAAGAGAACCGTTTTCTATGGGGGATTATAGTAATATAATATAGTATTTACTGCCCCACGGGGCAAGGCAATTATTAAATGTTCTGATTACCTTTAATTATACTAAATTACAGTTAAAGTTCAATGAAGCGACATCAGTGTTATAACTAGTGTTTAGTCAAATTTAGCGAACAAAATATAATATGGGACGTATTTTCTGAATTTGAACCGACTTAAATCCATAAATAATAGCAACTTCCACTTTATTTTTCCTTGAAAATCCATCGACATTAGTGATTTTGTTCTTTTTTGAAATAATTACGCTTATAATTTGTGATAGCTGTTACCTGCGACTTCGTCTGCGTAAAATTAGGTGAAAAAGTAGTTTATTAACAATTTAGCGCGATGATATATAGCCTATAGCCTTCCTCGATATATGGGCTATTTAACTCTGAAAGAATTTTTAAAATCGGACCAGTAGTTTCTGAGATTAGCGTGTTTAAGAAAATAAACTCTTCAGCTTAATTAAGTATAAATATAGTTTTTTTATATAAATAAAAATCTTCACCGCAACCTTAAATACATTAGAGGCTTTACTGTTACTTTAGCTGATGCCATACTACCTGTATGTAAAAATAATAATAACTTAGCAT
Source organism: Charaxes varanes (assembly GCA_024363005.1). Taxonomy (NCBI): domain Eukaryota; kingdom Metazoa; phylum Arthropoda; class Insecta; order Lepidoptera; family Nymphalidae; genus Charaxes; species Charaxes varanes. The sequence goes on along the minus strand of JANCMC010043070.1, from coordinate 152,978 downwards.
AAGCTACTTTTATTTAATAATAATAAAATTTATATTAATCTAAATTATCTAGTTGGGACAAAAAAAAAAACGTTTAAACCTTCAAATTTATTCGGTCCACTTTTAAAATGACTTCATCCAAAGTAGGGCGCTGTTAAATTAAGATGAATATGGAGTGTTATCCTCATTTCCTCTAAAGACGTCACGCTTAAAAATAATTACTTTGACCTGACGTCATTAGTGGGATGTTGTAAGACATAAATATTCTCAAATATGGTGATTTTCTAGACCAACATTCAGTTGAAATTTTGAAATATCTTTAGTCTAAATAGATAGAGAAAAAACTACGCATGATCAAAAGTAAAAAAAAGATGAATAGTATATGGTACACATAATTTATAATATAAAATTTATATTTTAAATCTATGTGATACTCAGGTATATGAAGGATAATTTTTATCTAATCGAGTCGTGTCTTGAACAACTAACCAATAAAAACTCTGTAAATTTTTTCTATTTTTATTTGGCGTACAATAAATATACATTGCTTTATAATAGATTCGAAAACCTACTAATCAATTGAACGAACGAACTTGCATTGAACGAACGCTTATTCATGTTAAGTACTAATTTATCAAAACGGAAAATTGGATACAAGTGCTCGTGACGTAATAAAAAGAGCTGTCATTAATCAAAAACAAGGAAAAGATAAAAGGCAATAATACAACCGAAGCAAACCGAAGAAATGTCGGTTGAGCGGCTGAAGCGGGCGGATTTGGTTGAACCATAAATCGTACTTTGAATATCGTAAATTCACCCTCAACGAAGAACGTCCCTAGCGCGGGTGTTGAATATTGCTTATACATATTCACTGATATGCGCTTCTACCTTGCCTAGATGAATTTGTGTACAAGTAGTATTTTAGTATTATTAAATTAGCTAACATAGCTTATATCTGTATCTATAATAATAATAATATTAGCTGAAGAGTTTGTTTATTTATTTGTACGCGCTAATCTCAGGATCTACGGATCCGATTGGTAAAATGCTTTCAGTGTGACATAGCCCATTTATCGAGGAAAGCTATAAGCTATATATCAGGAAGCTAAGCGGACGAAGTCGCGTGCAACAGCTAGTTCATTAAATATGGTATAAGAAACTTAATTTTAGTTTACACTTTAATGCTTACCTATTGAGTATTGTTTAATTTTCATGTATAAAGACAAAATTTACCTTATGATTCCAAATCAATGAATCAATGAATCAATGAATCAATGAATCAATGAATCAATGAATCAATGAATCAATGAATCAATGAATCAATGAATCAATGAATCAATGAATCAATGAATCAATGAATCAATGAATCAATGAATCAATGAATCAATGAATCAATGAATCAATGAATCAATGAATCAATGAATCAATGAATCAATGAACCAATGAACCAATGAACCAATGAACCAATGAACCAATGAACCAATGAACCAATGAACCAATGAACCAATGAATCAATGAATCAATGAATCAATGAATCAATGAATCAATGAATCAATGAATCAATGTATCAATGAATCAATGAATCAGTTAATCAATCAATCAATCATCAATCAATTAAACCTGTAAGTGTACATAAACTTAGTTACAATAAGTGCAATTTTTTCAGCATCGTTTGCACCCGAAGCAAGTCGCCCAGATCCTGAAGGAGGCGGCCCAGATGTTGAAGAGATTACCCAACATTAACGTGGCAACAACCTCTATCTCAAGCCAGATAACAATTTGCGGGGATCTACATGGCAAATTGGACGATTTGCTGGTGATATTCCACAAGGTAATCTGAAAGATTTTTAAGTAGAGCTATCCAAAACGAGTTGTAGCCTCGTAGAGAATTTCGCGTCACTCGTCTCGTTCCTGCACTGTCTCTTACCAGTTCTTTTCTTTTTCCTTGTTTTTTTTTTAATTTTTCCCGTTTTATTTCTTATTTAGATAGGTAAGCTCTTTATTGTACACACACAAATATAGATTACAGTTTCTAACAATAAAAACAAGTATGCGTGCAAAGGCGGTCTTATTTCTAAAACAGTTTTGTATCAGAAGTTTTTTTTTTATTACGTATAACACGCAAAGGGTTAACTGATAACGGTTTTTTAATGACCCGTTAGCGCAGTAGAGCCTCCGTTCTGCTCTAGACATAGATAGAAAAAGAGAGAATTTAGCTGCCCGCCTAGAGACTAGGTGTAAAGCTGAGGTACTACACTGTACTGTACTGTACATGTACACCGAGGTACATTACAGCTGTGCATATATATTATGTCTGCAAGAGATACATAAACGAATATGACATATGGTAAAATTAAAATACTGCGACATATTAATATATCATTGAATCTGTCACTATATTCTGTTCACGCGCCATTTCGGTACAGCCACGTTTACAAGCAATTTTACCAATTTTGGTTTGTCTTTGAACTGTGTCGCCAAGAGATTTGGTGCTTCTAAGCCAATAAAGAGATTAAGTCGTGCCATAACCCCGCATCCAATTACACGCGGTATTATCGGATTACATTATCATTTTACATGTGATTATGTGTTAACTTTTAAAGAAGTAAAAACTTTTGATCGCCCCATGTTTAAGACTATTGGTTCCCAAAGTGGACAAGTTGAAACCCCAGGGGTCCACGGAAGACTTGACGCGGGCCTATGCTGGCGAGAAAAAATAAAAGGGAGTGTACTATACGTAAGCGTGGGTTGATGAAAATTTATCCGCTTTCGATAGCGACGAATGAAAATGTTGGCTTGATTTCGCCAACAATGTAGAGGTAGATACAATTTCAAGAAGTATAGCGACTGTTACTTGTAAAAACTTGTATAACCCATATTTTGTACAACATGTCGAGACAACAACACCAACTAGTAACTTCTACTATTTTTCTTTTTGTTTTTAGTACTCCGAATAGGGAGTTTTGAAATAAGTGAGAATTGATCTTCTCGGTCTCTCTACTTTTTGGTTCAACAGTTAGCAGAGGGTACACCGGAACCAGCTAAAGGTTAAAAGTGGACTATGAGAAAAAAAGTTTGGGAACCTCTGGTGTAGAATGACTGATGCGTAATACTCATTTATGTCTAATAGATTTGAAAAAATGAACTCTTATTGACATTGAAGATAAATAACAGTAAATTTTATATAGCACTAGCTGTGTCCGCTACTTTGTCCGCGTACAATTAAACTACCTTAGACTTCCTTAAAGTTGGCCTACCGAAAAAAATGTTCTTACTCGTAGCATATGTCTACTAACTATTTATAGTTAGTAGTGTACTATTGGTAGCTCACTTTGCCAAATTGCATCTTTATACGTCCCACAGTCTTCGAGATTTCGTTAGGTGACATTTCGCTTTTGTATATATAATATAGATTATAACAAAAATATATAGGAATTCTTTAAAAGTGACTCTTAAAAGTGTTTGTCATTCATCCATCAGTTCCCTGATGGATGAATAGTTTAATTTTCTCTTTTAACTTTGGAGTGGGCTCCAATAATAGTCCAGAAGGGTCGGAATCGAAGCTAAATTTCATCTTTGTACGTCTTTGTTTTCGAGATTTAGTAATAAGTTACTCAACTCGGCGCCTACACAAATTGAAAGAATAAGTATTTGTCGTGCCCCAATAAGGGCACAGACGTCACTACAAAACCAGAATTTATTTGGGTGTCCCAAAAGAGGACCTGTCCTAGACTGTCTAAAATCTATTAATCTGATAATAACCGTCAATCGATAATGCCAGCTTATCTTAGCGATAGGTTGATCAATAATTAACAATGCTAGATAAATATGTAATAAAATTGACTAATGTCAATTTTCATAGAGTATTTGCAGTCTATTACTTATAACTTTACCTCTATTTGACCCTTTATAATATAATTCATCAATCGATGAATACGTAAAATTACAAGCAAAAGTAAGTCAATCACCAATAAATCACCTAGCCACTGGGCTCGGTCAGTATAACTATATTCAACACTATTTAACGATTTTGGGGTTTTAGCTGTTTCAAGTTTTTGGGTGATTTGAAAATTTTAGTGATTTAGATATTTAGGTAATTTGTTTAATTTGGGGATTTCGGGATTTAGGTAACTGGGCTATTTGGGTTTTTTGGGGAGTTCGGGGATTTCGGAAATTTTGGGGGTTTCGGAAATTTGGGTTTTGGGATATTGGGATGATTTGGGGATTTTGGGGATTTCGGGGATTTCGGTATTTAGGCTATTTGGGATATTGGGATGATTTGGGGATTCTGTGGATTTGGGGGATTTCGGGGATTTCGGTATTTAGGCTATTTGGGATATTGAGATGATTTGGGGATTTTTGTGGATTTGGGGATTTCGGGGATTTGGGTATTTAGGTTATTGGGATGATTTGGGGATTTTGCAGATTTTGGGGATTTCGGGATTTAGGTATTTGGGTTATTGGGATGGTTTGGGGATTTTGTGGATTTGGAGATTTTGGGGATTTCGGGAATTTAGGTATTTGGGCTATTTAGTTAATTTAGAAAATTTGGGATTTTGGGGATTTGGGTATTTGGGCTATCTGGATGGTTTAGATATTTTTAGGATTTTGGCAATTTAGGTATTTGGTGATTAGGGTTTGGTGATTTGATAGGGACTATGGAAATTTGGAGATTTTTGAAGGAGGGGTTAAGCAAGTAACAAAGATAGAATTTTAAACTCTTCGTCCCAATATGGGGACGGCCTATGGCACAACAAACAGTAAATTAAGCTAAGTTATTTAACTTATATGTCTATCACCAATAAATCGCTTAGCCACTGGGCTCGGGTCAGTATAGTTGTTTTCCAACACGTATTTTACTTAAGTTTTATGTTTCAACAGTTTATTCTTAGAAAAACTCAAAAATACCCAGAATCCCCAGACTTAGATCAATATGCAGGGTGTCCCGGTGATCAGGAGGTCCTCCCCGACCTTCCTACAAAATTTCGGAAAAATCGGGAAAACTTTTTCCGACAATTTTCCCGAAACTTGACCTTTAATTTCCTTTTAAATTGTGGGGATTTCTGGGGTTTTCAAGTGGTCCTGTTGTTACACTTTGTTAGTTCTACACTGATTCTGAATTTCATCAGAATTAGTCTACAGGAAGGGGTTGAATTTTGGGGGTGAAATATGATGACGTAATTTGAAACTGAAAATGGGTGCCTTAATCCTGGGGAATTTTGGAAAAATTTTGATGCCAATTAAAAAGGGGAGAGAAAAAAATAGGTTCGGTGATTTCTGGTATATGCTCCGGCCCCGGGAACCTGTCGATTTTGGTCGACAAACTTAATTTGTAGTTGACTTAACTTTTGCTTAAACTAAAATTAAAATTAAAAATATAAATCTTGGTCGCGCGAGGCCGTCCTTGGTGTCCACTTTTCGGTGATGAAGTGCACTTTTAGGTTAACTAATAAAATTATATGGTTATCACTGAAGAATTTTTGTTCTGGGGGCCCAAATAAAAAAGGGGGTTTACCGTAGCTACAAAAAAGTTTGTTTTCTTCGCCACTCCTCGAGTTTTCGTCGTAGAATGGTGATCGAAGTGTCAGGGAGCCCGCAAGCCTTCCGCCAGTCCAACTGCACTAGCAGCGCCGCCCGGGCTAACCTGGATCAAAAACCACGTTCCACGTGGTTTTTCGGGGTTTGACGATATCTTCGGATCCCCTGGGCAGAAAAATCCAAAACTTTGCAGGGGTGTGCTCCTAGGTGAGGGACACTTATTCACAATTGAAAAATGGGGGGGAGCAGCGATTAATCTCGCGCCGCATGCACCCAAAGTTTAAATTAACCTCACTTTTCCTGTTTTTTGGGGATAACTTCCCCAAAAATCATCCGATCACACTAGTTTAAACACTATTTGTTCCGTCTCACAAATACACACAATTTGACGTATCACACTCTATCACTGCGCGAAAAAATCTATTTTCTCAGAATTTTTTACTGCGGAGCGTTCTTATTTCGTGCTGTTCGCGACGGCGGACGGTGCGCGACTGGGCAGACCCTGTCCTGCCCGAACGTTGGGTTACTTACTATTTAGTACATTCTATTATCCTATAATATTGTCCCCGTTCCCATTTTTTTTCCTGTTCCGTAATGGTTCACTATTTTGGCGTTAATGGCTTAAACATGAAAGATAGATATATGCTGTCGTGCGCTTTTTTTCTAGAACTATTTAAGGTAAACATTTCCTTCGTACACTATACACGTGTAACTCTTAACGGTTTTTGCAGCGCACGTCTAAATAACTCGCAGGTGGTAGATTTTTCTCCTACTTACTTGACATTTATATTTATATTTTGGACATTCGGCTCAATATCTTTATATTTTTATAGCCTATGTATTATTCTGATGTACAAAGAATATTATTGTAAAGTTTTATTAAAATCCATTCTGTACTTTTTCCCTGAAAGAACGTCAAACATACATCCATACATCCATGTGTACAAACTATCTCGTTTATAATATTAATAGGATGTAACATAAAGAAAAAAGTATTTAATTTGTATATACTTACATAACAAATACATTTTACTCAGAATTAATACGAATATCATCTTATAATATCGTTTACCTAAGGAGTTTTTAAGTCGTATCATTCAATAATTCTCATACGCTTAGATCTTTAAAACTACTAAACTGATTTTAATGCGGTTTTCGAGGGTGTCAACATGGCACCTGTGCGAAGCCGGGGCGGGTCGCTAGTGTAAAATATAAAGAGATAATTTTTGTTTGGACCACTGTAAGGGTGTTTCCGATTGCAGGTACACTCGTGCTACGGCGAGGAGTTGGGCTTCGATTCGGACGAGGAGTGCGGCACGCCCGACGTGATAGACGTCGTGCCCATCGACGTGCCCTCAGTGCCGGACGTCTCTGAGGTGAGAACTGACTTTGGTGAACTTTTTTTAGGGTTCCGTAGTCCTACAACCTCCTTTATTTTCTCCCTAGGATTTCCAAACCATTAGATGCAGAGACTTGAAATTTTCCACGTTGATAGAACATGCTAAAACCTCATTACGAAAATTGTTCTGAGCGAAATCGCTCTTGAATTTATTTGTTAAATATTAGATACGGAACTGGATACGGAACTTTATCGCCTATTAGATACGGAACTCTTCTATATAAGGGTGTCTGGACACGCTCTTTATTTCGTAATTTTGTCAACGAATGGTACTAATCGAACATGTCGCATCCTTAATCGCAAACTGACCTAACTCAAAAAAGCAGATTTTTAGGAAATCGCAAAAAACGTGACTTATTCCGTTTATACTTCGATAAAACCGGCATTATAGTAACAAATTATGTACTTTAATAATAGGTTACAAAGCGTTATCGTAATTATATTTTATAATTTGTTTGTCTTTTAACTAAAAAAATATGAGGTACAACTATAAGGCACTTGTTTAAGATTAGTTTAGGCTTATATACACCATTATATAAATAATAACTTTGGCGTATAATGAAATAAATTCGGCTGATGTTGATATTATTCATAACTCATTCAATATGTTTAAGAAAAAAATCAATAAATTTATCTCGGAATATTTAATGTATATTTATGTTGTTTTTTTTTAACTAAAAATATATTTAATTATTGTTTAAACTATATTTTAGAATTTTATGTTTAAAATTTGTGTAAGCTGAATCGAAACAGTTTAAGCCCTCCGAGAGCATATATCGAAATTGTTTTTTTTCTTTAAATAATATATGTAATTATTGTTTAAACTATATTTTAGAATTTTATGTTTACAATTTGTCTCTGTAAGATGAATCTAAACAGTTTAAGCCCTCCGAGTGCATATATCGAAATTGTTTTTCTTTTTAACTTTTCTGTTCGCATGTCTTATTGTTAAATAAATAAAGTGCACTTGACAATTTCGTCGCGATATACATCGTTCGATGCCGTTTTATAGCGATAATTCGAATTGCGAATCGTAAACGCGACGACTTACCTCGTCCAGTGTACTCGTAAGAGTGCGTAAATACAAAGAGAACACATTTATCTCCTTATCAGTAGCGAATTTATAAAAACACACCTGCACCACTGTTCAACAACATTTGATTAAAGCCGCTATTGATAAAAAGTGCCCGTATCGGTATCTATGATAAATGACTCACTCGCAACCCACCAGTGAAGTGATATCGGTCGCTCGCAATGGTGCGCTTGATTAAGAAATTAAGGAAAAAAGTGAGATCTTTATTCATAACTAAAAGGTATGGAGATTCTAGTAAGGAGGACCATGTCAAATATATTAAAGTGTCCGTCGATATCCGCAGATGAGGGGGGCGCCACATTACAATAAGGAATAATTTAGGGTCAAAAATTGAAAATAAATTTGTTATCATTTTCATAAAATAATTTTTTTATTTATTTCGATTTTTTTATTAATACCCTCCTTAACTGGCATCCACGTTACGGTCACCGTAGACTCCAACCTGTACATGCATACCTGAGTAGATAGACTGGAGCGAGTGTGGGTAGGTTTTTGAACCTAGGCAGAAGGCGGACGCATAAACGAATAACAATTTTCAATACATTTTCTAGGTTATACCGGAACGTCCCCACACACATTACCGGCGTGCCGTTGGACTGCGTAGGCAAACCTGCGCAAAAATCCGTCCGGTACATCGTAACGTGGATGCTAGGCATTAAGCTTTGCATTTTTAATTAAACGCGCTATTTCTCAAAATTAAGACATATGGAATAGGAAAGACCGTCCTTATGGAATGCTTAATATATAAAAGAGAAAATCATTAATAGAGAAGTTCAGTATCAACAATTCCGCCCTGATGACTTTTTTTCCATGAGCCTGTAAGGTTTTTGATAGATAGGGTCCTTCATAAATATTTCTATTACTTTTCGAAGCATAGTATCTAGGTTAATATAAGATGGAGTGGACATGTCCGCATAGGACAAAAGCACCTAAATATAAATCGAATAAAGAATGATAAGATACGTCATAATAGAATGAACTCCGCGCCCGTTTCGTTTGCCACCAATTTTTCCTATTAGCCTAATGGAACACCGCCATTTTGGTGCAAAACTCGCGATGTATTTTTTTTCGAGGAAATCGAGGGTAGAGCATTAATTAATACGTTTTAAAGGTCGTCAAATTATACTTTTGTGTATATTTTATATTGAAAAGTAGAATTGTGGTAATACTTTGTTTGTCTAATGTACTCGTTACGAATTCATAGGACCTAGCACGAACATTATCGATAGTTTTACTTTTACGTTCGAAACAAAACGTCAAATGAAGGTTCGCACTTCCACCTTTCACGACTTACATCGCCGTAACATCGACGATTCGATATGTGTGAGTTCTGATTTCATTCGTATTAGCATCATTAAGAAAACTATCGAGAATATTTGTTCAAGGCCGTCAGGTAACCTTTTTATACGAGCAGTTACTCCAACCATAAAGTAAATTGTCCATCCCATACCGACCGGCAAAACATAGAAACCGGGCTTATAGGAGTATATTACATCCATTATGCATCTGTGATAATAATAGATGGAGGATTTAAACGGTATAATTAGCAAACAATCAAATGTGAGTCAGCTCAACGCTGCGTTCCGGTGGCTCGCCTCCACCTGCAGACGTCTGTAAACATATTACGTGTGAGCGTTTTCTTTCATGTTATCGCCCAAAAACGAATTAGGAAATAAATGCCTATTAAGTGCATCCATGATGCATCTGTGGTAACAGGAGATAGAGGATTTAACTGTGTAATTACCGAACAATGAAATGTGACTCGGCTCCACCTGCGGGCGTCTGTAAACACGGTTCCTCTAATGTTTTAGCCTATAGATGAAGTAGAAAATGCACTTGATTTTTCATAAGTATACGAATTTATAGCTTATTACTTGTCTAGTAAGATATATTTTCGAATGAGTTTTACTTGTAAGTAAAATATTCGTTTGATAGATTCGCGGAATACGCTGGAATATCATTGCATCCACTTCTTATGTGTGAAGTGAAAACTTGAACATATCGAGGCTGCGTTCTACTAAGCGATCGCAATAAGTGAGTAAAACGCAGCCAGTGGTGTCGGTACGGTAACAGTGTCGAGAGGTTCTCAAAAAATCCATACATGCCTAAAGAAGTCTTCACTTCAAAAATGCTAGTAATTCAACAAGTATCAGTAGAGTGATGTATTAATAAAGTATTAATTAAGTTTAATTAATGCCGACACTAATATTGGAATGTCTTGGCGTCGATTTTTTGTTCTAAACAATTTGTGTCGGCAAAGTAATATATTCTTACCCTGCTCGACATGGATTCTTGCGAAATAACGCCTGTTACCACCAACCGTTCCCTTAATATTTAAGATAGAAGTGGACAAAACGAATTCGCGCGGAGTCAACGCCCGCGTGCAATAAAGTAGGACGCGGCCGAATTTTGAGGCGGGCACATTATTATTTTGCGTCGAGAATTTCATATCTATTACGTGTATTAAAATAAATATACAAATAAAATTCCGGCGTCTCTCTGTAATTTCTAAGTAAAAGTCCATAGCCTGTTACCACTTCCCTATGCTACTCAGCGCCCTGAATGGAGAAGTTTAATTTATCAGCAGATTAAAGACTTTGAAAATGAGCGGCTCAAGGAGCTCGATCGGAAAAGAGACGAGCTTAAAGCCCGACCACCAGTGGCTTACCAATATAAATACACCGGCGGGACATTGACATGCCCCTAGTGTGCTAGAACTTTTACTCACAAGATTGGTTACGCAAGTCACCAGAGAGCACATCTAAGGGTAGAAAAACAACACCCTATCTAAAGAACTTTAAAAATTCACTTGACTAATAGTGTTGCACACGTTGTATATGATCTTAAATATCATGATAAAATACTATAACGCACAATTCCTCCGTGGAATCAATTACCAGCGTCTGTATTTCCGAACGGATACGAATTAGGGACCTTCAAGAAAAGAGCATACTCATTTCACCGGCAAGCATCCCCCAGTTGTCCATTAGCGTCGGTAGTCACTTAGGTGAACCGCCTGCCCGTTTGACCCTTGTTATAATTAAAAAAAAAACTTAATAATTTCAGAAAATTAGTTCAGTACACAATAAGTGCACATAAAAATTATAAAAACAAAAGTAAAATTAAAAAATCTTTTAAATCGATTAAAAATATTTGTCTTTACTAACACTGTATGATCTCACGAAAAAATTCTTACTCGATATCTTACAAGATCCAAAACATTGGTTCCACATCATTGGGTGAAACCTTTTTCCCAGCAGTTGGAAAACATTCCACGAAAACTTTGACGAGTTCCCGAACTTCGCACGGAAACGCTATTTCCAAACACTACATTGAAACAGTTTTATTTGGCCACGGTTTGTCGGTTAAATCCAGCTATCTATACAAAAAAATAAAATTGAAGTATCGGTTTGTAACGTTGAAACAATTGTTTTTTTCCAACTACGAAGTAATGTTAACATTACTGACTACAGAACCAAAATAGTGCAATAATTTTGTATATCATTTAAATACTGCACTGGTTTTTATTTTCATATAAATTTACCAAAATGTGGGATACATTAAGTTCCATATAAACTGTATGATTCAATGATCAAAGAGATATTGACTGAAAATAAAAATCGACCGAATAAATTTCATAAAAAAATGACGCGCTATCTAAAAGTTTCGATACTACATATTTCAAAAAACGTAAATAGACAGTGTTGTGGTTGAAAGAAAAGTAGATTTTCTTTTCTTGCTTATGTGAGTAATGCATGCCTCACTTTCCGCTCGGTGCAATAATCTACTATTACTAAATGGATATAACCATATGTTTTATGTAGTAGGTTAGTCTTGGAATTTAGTCGCTCCAGCTTTGTAATTTATAAATATCATAATGAATTGTATTGCACGTCTTTTTGTATGAACTATTTTTTAATGAGTGATTACTGAATTGCTTGCTGATTCTTTTTGGTGCTCAACCTTTTCCAATCATTGATAGCTTTTAAAATATTTGATGATTCAAAAGAGCTTGTAAAAGTATATTTGAATAAAACATCTTTTCTTTTCGAATTTGTGCGCCCTGGATGATAGCACTGCAGTCGGGAACGGAGACGGGGATGGGGACGAGGACGGGGGCAGGGACGGGAACGGGAACGGGAACGGGAACGGGAACGGGAACGGGAACGGGGTTAATATAGCCTAATAGAATGTAGTATATAGTAAGTATCCCAACGTTCGGGCAGGACAAGTCGAAACACAAGTTTCAAACTCCCAGCAAATCTACGAATTTAAAGTAAAAATAAACGTCAAAACATGTTTTATAAACTCATTTGGGCGTCAATATTTCCTTTTTTTCATAAATCATTACTTTTATAAATAAGGTGTTCTACAAAATCATATATACGATATTATGTTCATAAGAAATTTTACGAAATCCAAGAAATTTCTTACAGCTGCGTGTTGCTTTAGTCCGGCGTTGAAGGCTTTACTGGAGTGGGTTTTGTCTCGGAGTTTACCAATAAATTATAACCTTCAGACATCTGTTAGGCTTTAGACAATATGATGAAGATCGCAAGCCGTGTTTGTTTGGTAGGAAGGTAGCTTAGCGGCTAATGGTATGCAGGGTTATGTTTCCTTTAGAGATTTCAGAATACTTTACATATTCATTTCTGTTAACGGATTTTGGTAACATATATGTAACGGTAACATATAATCGCACAGTATTGTTTAATAATTATATTTAAAACATTGTACTTTATCTTATTACATAATACATATATTATTTAACTATATTATCTACATATATTTTTAATTTGAAAATATGGTCTTCTTTCAAAAATTTAATTTAGTTACACCTTAATAATTTTGTAAAGCCATGCGACTTTTTTTTTATGTTTGTTACCCCAGAACTTTCGACTGGATGAATCGATTTTGATGATTCTTTTTTTATTTCAAAGCTAGTGCTTTCCGAGTGGTTTTAGTCTAATTCTGACAACTTGAAGTCAATTGTTTTTTAAAGAAAGAAAGATTATTGTTATTAACATTTCATAGCTTAGATACTGTTAGAGCAAATTATTTCCAGATTTTTAACATTCAAATAATCCTTTACTCTAATATAATGTAAAGTTTTACCAGAACTTCATCAAAGGACATGGATTTATATAATTACAATATCTCTACCTTCAGAATAATAGAGTAAACATTCTGACCTATATAACTACTTAGCACTAGGTGACATCGTGATCAGGCACTCCAATCACAATAAAAATACCACGTTCCAACCCTTGAACTCTGCCCATCGATTCCTGTCAATTTCGTTTGGACATCTTAAGCTGTTGGGGTTGTCGAGCTAAATTAAACTCTAACCGGTACAGCTAAGGTTCAAAGTTGTAAACGTAACATTTGAGAGAGGCATCGATCGTGGTAAAATTAGACGGAACTTGGATCAAGGGTATATTCCATGGGCTTCTATCGCTTCATCTGATCTATACATACATATTTACAAACAGTAAAATTTAAATGTCAGTTTGTATCATCACAGTAAAATACATATGTACTAAATGCACATCTATACTGATATGTAAAGCTAAAGAATTTGTTTGTTTGCTTGAACGCGCCAATCTCAGGAACTACTGATCCGATTTGAAAAATTCTTTCAGTGCTAGATAGCCCATTTATTGAGGAAGGCTATGTGTTATCACGTTAAAATTGAATCTATTTTTTAAAATTAATTTTATGCGGCCGAAGTCACGGGCATAGCCAATGTAACATACTATATTTTTACTTATAAATAAAAGTGGCTAAGAGCGTGTTAAGACATGCTTTTATTAAAGGGTTCCGTATCTGATACGTGATACACGTATTTGTTAAATAACTAAAAAGTTGCTGTCTATTTTCGTTCAAAATAATTTTCCTATGTTTTTAACATTTCCTATCGGTATGGAAAATTTACTCAGAAAATTCTAAAGGGAGGGGACCACCTAGCGGGCGGATAGACGGACGGATTGAAGGACGAACGGACGGACAGAGCGAAACCATCTGGGTCCCTTGTAGAACCACGGAATCCTAACCTGAAAATAATTTTGATTTTAAATCAATTTTTGCCTCTTTGTCTGTCTGTCTTTTATGACGAATATGCAAGACCGATTTTGCTCAAACTTTCACTTGAGCAACACCTTAAGAAAATATTTCTAATTAATGGAACGATTGTGAGCTTTTATTGGGATTTGTATATTTTTTTTTTGTCTGATGTTTTATAAATGGGTTTTTAGCAATTACATTTCTATAAAGATGTTATGGAATAGTTATGTCTCTTTCATTACAATTAATTAGCGTATCCGGCAGACACTGTCCTGCACGAACGTTAGGTTACTTACTATTAAATATATTCTCTTGTCCTATAGTATTGTTTCCGTTTCCTTTCCCTTTCCCGGCCCATAATGGTTCACTATTTTGGCGTTAACGGCTTAAATATGAAATATAGATATTTGCTCTTGCAGGCTTTATTGTAGAACTATTTGAGATAAACAATTTCTTCATACACTATATTCGTGTAACTCTAACAGTTTTTGTGCACGCCAGAATAGCTCGCAGATGGCATAATTTTCTCGTACTTACTTGACATTTATCGTTACATTTTGGACAATTCACACAATATCTTTATAATTTATAGCTTATGATTTACTTTGACGTATTTACTATAATATTGTATACTTTTATTACAATTCATTGAGTACTTTTTCCGTGAAAAAACGACGAACGTACTACCAAGTGTACAAACTTTCGCGTTTATTAAGTAGGATTGGAGCAATTTAAAATTTTTAATTTATAATCAATCTTTAGTATTTCATCGTTTTAATAATAATTTTTGATCGGACAACTCCGGATATTGTTTAGACGTTTGATATAAAATATTTTAAATTTCTTTTACAATTTATTCAGAAATATTATTAATTTTAAGAAGCCTAGCTTTGAACGCTACAAATTTGATTTCTCTGTATATTGGTTCATTTTATATTATAAACAAGTAACGTTTCTAAAAGCAAATGCCTCAAACTTACATAACGGAAAACTGAACGTTGAATCTATGCAAGACGCACACAAAGGTTTTATCACTAAGCCTAAGGTGACAATTCAATTGTAAGAGCAAAGTCTGGTTTCGGTAGCTAACATATTCAGCCGTTTGACAATAATTTAAATCTATTTTCGATCTTGAACTTCTCACTTTATTTTGTAGGTCGCCGTGTCTCAAAAATTTGGGTCAAAGTTAAATTGAGATGAGCCTATACCTTCGATCCGTGACTCTTAGCTACTTGTGAATGTATATTTTCTACTTAATGTTATTCTGGTCAATTTAAATTGCGAAGGATGTGGCGTTAGGCAAGTTAAGGTGACCGATTGCCGCCTGAAGTCATCCTCGGATTCCCCAAAATCTCTATAATCTCACGACTAATATCAGCACAGTCCATTAATCGAGAGCTACTTTTTATGTTCCGTTGATACACAACGTGAGGCCACATTTCATCTAGTTTTAAGGAAATTTGGTCAAAAATTAAGTACCTATTTTTATTATGCCGAAACCAGACATAGCTCAAAGTGTGTGTACATTTTTGTCCTTAAAGACTACAAAATACTACAAAATTTTGCGCAGTTACACAAAGTCCCCGGCCACACTACATGATCATTGAAATGATCATTCAAATGAAGCTATGTCTGGCTTCGGCATTACGTAATTATAACGAGTATCGAGTACTGAATCCGCTCCTAAGGTATTCTAAGTAACTCACCAGTCACCATGTATATCACATAATTTATATATTAATACGTGAAGCGAAAACTTTAGGTACCATTTTATGAAACTTGCGTGGACGGAGGATAATAAAATTTTGCAAAATTGAAGTTCATATAGAGGAGATGTGCGAATGTCAATATTTTTTTATAATATGCAATATTAACATATTAAATTATTAAAATAAAACTACACGCACACCAATGCCAAGCGATTTACACGCACATGTATTGGATGATATCAAAGCGTAAACGTGACAACCGTATGTTATACTAATTGTCACATTTTATTTTTCTGTGAATAGAACAATATGTGCCGTTGTACGCAAATAGGTTTTTGGGCGAATATCGACCAGATGGCGATTTCTATTATTAATAAATAGTCAACCATAATCACTATAGTCAGAATGTCAAGTATTTATCTTTATTTATGCTGCAAAGATGTTATATCTTTCGCATAATATGTGCATTGAGATATACAGGTCCTGCGCCCGACAAATTTAGGTCGATGGAAACAGAATTTCGGAAGCACCTGTCGGTGGTTTGATTTGTGAACGTTCAAAGTTTGAACAGACGGACGGCTCTATCACGACGTGCCGGTGTTTGCGGAACCGGAAATCAATTACCATTGTGATACTTGAAACAATATGGCTGCTACTAGAATGACCTTCTGTGCACAATTAGAATAGTTCTACAGTAGAAGGACTTATTCCGTGAAGTGTTCGGTTGAAAACCCTCTGGGCTCTCCTAATACGAGCTTTTAAAAACCTTTACTGGAATAATACTAAAATATTTGGCATGTTTAAAAATATTATTACTTCTTCTTCTTCCTAGCGTTATCCCGGTTAAGTTCCAGGGTCCGTTTAGATTGTAGAGGATGTGGCTATGGGGCGAATTAAGATGACCGATTTATTATTTAATTATATATTTATATTTCTACCTCAAAAAATAACTCAATTTGGAAAGGCTGCTGTAACTCAATTTTAAGAAAATGGCCCGACGGTAAAACCTGCTATGGCCAGAAAAAGGTACTAAAAGGTTTTCCCTCTCATTTCATACAACTATAGAATAGCTATGTCCCTTTTTGTATTAATGGTTATAATTTTAAGTAATTTATTACATTTATTTGGTACTTTAAAGTCACATGTTAATATGTATTTATTATTATTATTACTTATATTTAATAGGGAACTTCAAGAAAATAGCCAACTACTCAAAAGGCTGGCAACGCATCTGCGAGCCTTCTGGTAGTCGAAATATCCTTGTGAGTCGGTTGTCACATAGGTAGGCAACTTCGGTAACTTGCCCCATCTTATATTAAAAAAAAAAAACCTTTTATAATACAGTACTCGAAAAGATATATCCCTTGTAATACAATATTCAATAACTTCTTCCACTGTATCCCAATTTGTCAGGCAAATATAACGCGAAATTCAAATTAATTCATCGTTCCCCGGCGCTAATGTAGACTTGGATAGAATTTCGGCTTTGTTTCTACGTACAGTCTCATTCACCTGCTGAAATATTCAAAAAACGAGGGCACATTTAGCGCCCCCCCGCGCCATAATTCTTTTACGGCTTCCAAAATGTATTAGGGTTTTACTACGTATTGTTCTGGCTCTTATATGCTGGCGCGCGCCTCGTTCTATTTTACGCTGGTTTTATATGCTTGGAGAAGACAACTAAACCGGTGACAACACTTACCTAAGATATAAAGATTGATCTCTGCAACCTTACGACTGATACCAATGACTTATATTAATGGGGTCCCACTGTTTAACGTGCCTTCCGAAACACTTGTGGGCACACCAAGGTGAGAAGCTTTTCGGCGAGGAATGAAAGGTGGGAGCGAAGGTCGATATGCTCAACCACCGCAAAGGAAGATCTTCGAGTTCGGGCTTGTTGGAGTCGCCCGGGGCGGCCGCGCCATGAGTGGATTATGAGACGTTACTTCTAAAATAGAATCAAACAAATTTTTTAATGCAGTTAACATAATATTGTTTTACATCTTATGCTCGAGGGAGATTTGTTAGAGGTAATTCTACAGAAACATAATTTTGGTTTGATAATGCGCGACAAAATAATCACTTTACTCAGCCTAAGTGTTAACGAAGTCCTTTTGCAAATGCAGTCGTCTACTCTATACTCCCAGTAAAAGTAAAGATACATCAGAGCAATCGTTATCGCCCGCGAGCGAACGAGCTCGGACGCACGAGACCGCTAACCGCTAGTGTGCGGCAGGTGCGGCTGGAGGAGCAGGCGCTGGTGTGGAGCGCCGTGTGGGCGGCGCGCGCGGCCGAGGGCCGGCGGGCGGCGCGCGTGCTGGACGCCGGCCGCCGCAAGCGCGCCACCACCGCCGGCAAGCACCACCACCAGCTCAAGAGGACGAGGCCGCTGCCGCATCACGGTATCCCCTTCTAGCGTCGTCCCGCTTTGACGCCAGGGCCCGCTCAGATTACGGAGGACGCGGTTGTGAGGCGAGGTCGTCGTCCCCTCCCAGAACCCCTGCGAGCTTACGACTTCATTCTTTAGTATTTGCCTGAGGTGTTATAATAAGGTGCAACAATACTGTGCACCTGTATCAGCAAATACTTGATTTTATTTCACTTATATCTCTTATATTTGATTTTACGCGTCATTCGAAACGCGGAGAGAGTCGAATATTTGAAAACCAGAGTTGAAATTGGTCACACATCTGTTATCTGGCCGCGGTAAAAGCTATTTACCCTAGCGATCAACTCGAATGCCGACCACAGATTAGGCTGCGACCTCCTCCCCATGTTCCCTGTATCTGTGAATAATATATATAGAATCTATAAATAGAAAACATTTATTTATTGAATAATAAACAATTGTTTTATTCGCAGATTTAATTTATTTTGTTACAGGCGCGAGCGCGACCAAGACGACGATGAAGAGAGGTTCGGCTACTACAACGAATTACTTAAACAGAAAACAGGTAAGCAAATATTTGATTTCAACGCAACGATACACAATTCATAATGAAAATGTCAATAATTAAACTTAAATATACTGACAGTATACAAACACTGTGTTCTAGCACAGAGCACAAAGTTTGTTATTTTTTTATTTATTCCATTACATTTTTAGGGTATGTCGTCGGGATCGGGGCTAATGATGCGTAAGCACTATATGGCGCGACAAGAACGACGCAAACGCGGTCTGCCCAACCGTCATCATCCGCGACACTCTAGATTAGGTAAGAAAAGTTATATATCTTCGTTTTATCATATCATTTTCTTAATAAATAATATAGAGGCGGAATTGAACTCACAACTGCGCCAACGGGTCTGCCGATACTTACTTACTTTAAATTATAATAATGATATATCGCATACTACATTTGGTGCGAGCTTTTTCTTACATGTTATTCTGAAGAACGAGAAAGAATCTTGCCTTGAATTATACCTGTATGCATTATGTTTTAAGGAAGTATCTCGATGTTTGCAAAAAGTTTGATTTTTAGAAAGGAGATGATGGATATCTTATAAACTGCGTTCTCGCTATCATGGTACAGACAATATAATGAAATGAAAATAAAAATAAATTATTTACTTGCAAGTGGTAAGGGGTGTTACCAAAGAATGTCATGGCACAATCTGCCGTACAGTGGCAGGCTCGTATAATATAGTGTTTATTATATTTTGGTATAGCCCAAACCCGGGGCGCGCACTCCGGTTCCCGCGCAGCGGCGGCGCGAGGCGAAGCTCGTCGCAGCAGTTCTTCATCGCACTCCTCGGCCGAGGACGACGAGGACTGTGCAGCCGCTTCCTGCTTAAGGCCAACCGGTACGAATAGTCAATTCAATAGCCTAATATAGCATTGGAATTGAGTGTTAACAACATAATATTTCTTATAAGGAGCGATTTTTAACCCCTTCCCGCCCTCCTTGTCGCAGATTGTCACACTTTCTATAGCCCCTCCGTCTTAGTGTGATGTCACAAATTTTCCAACTTGATGCAAGTATTTTAAAAAATTAAAACAAAACGGCAGTTTTAAATTTGTTTTTAATTTCTTTTTGAATATTTTAAATTTTGAAATGTGAAGTCACGGAGCTTTTGACCCCTCCCTGCCCATCGTCACACAATGTCACATTTCGATGACCCCCCCCTTAATGTGTGACGTAATTTATGGATGACCCGTTAGATCTGATCTGAGTGCCCTTAGTATCAAATTGGAAGTTTATCGCCCAAGCTGTTCTTCTTTCCGTCTTCGTTTGGCTGAGTGGGGTGTATATACTAAACAAGTGTACAGACGAAAGACTATTTTGTACGCTGTGTTTACAGGAAAGGTGGATTGGGTAAACGAAGAAACTAGACACGAATATTCTCAATAATTATCTGTTTATATTTATATAAATAATAAATATACTGCGTCTCAATGGACAATTGCAATACCAGAGGGCACGCAGATGCATTGCCGGCCTTTGAGAAATGAGTATGCTCTTTTCTTGAAGGTCTCTAAGTTGTATCCGTTCGGAAATACTGATGCTGACAACTGATTCCACGGAGTAATTGTGCAAGGCAAAAAGATTCTAGAAAAGAGCATAGTTGTGGACTCTAGAACATCGAGGTGATGAGGGTGGAATTTCAAATTTTGACGGGATGTCCTGTGGCAAAATTCAGCTGCTGTACCTTGGAATACACACACAAAATTTTATCCAAATTGATTTAGGATGACTCTTACAGTTGATTTTTGTAGGTATATAAAGATATAAAAGTTACAGAATGAATATTCTTCTCCTCACAAGGGCATCTGGAATTAAAAAAAAAATTTGCGCGTACACATTTTCATTACCTATGTTAGAACACACACGCTTGATAATGTTGTAAACTAATTGAGTATCAAATAAAAACACAGTATCTCGAGGTAGCGCACAGAATGATATAAAAATATATTTAGAAAAGCTTAACATAAATACGACATACGAGTATGTTGACGACATGGCGCAGTCAAAAATTCTCAAGTTTTAAGCGCCGGAAAAATAATGGAATTCTAAATTGTTCTAGCGAGGTGTGACAGGTCTTTAGGGAACAACTGTGTCAGCTTAGTTCGTTTCATTTTTGTCTTGCCTTCTCTGCAATTTTTATATGTACGACCAAAAATTTTATATGTACGTCTGTGAGGACTATCATGTGACAAAAAAATGTATAAATATGAAGTTCACGCTAGAATACGCTATACAGACTTCGATGTGTGGTGTGAATTAGATAGTATATTGTAACATAGGGTTTTATGACTATGGCGCGATGATGTGTAGAGGGAGGAGGAGAAGAGAAGAGATTAGTCTTTGTAGTGTGTCATTTTTTTAATGTTTATTATAATAACGCGATTGTTCTTGTTTGGTGTCAAAAAATACACAAGTCAGTGTTTGGTGCCATAAAATGGATATTGAAGAGAGTTCATTATAGTAGTGATAAATAAACAAAATGTACTAAGTATCCATTGTGGTTTAATTAGAGTGAATTTAATTCCAGTTATAATATATAATGCGCAAATAATTGGGGAATTATCAAAAATGTGGCAAAATTTGATTTCACAAATAGCTGCGTATATACAAACTCTATGGAACTACTACATGGAAGGGGCGATATTCAGTTGGTCAATGAGTAAAAGTTTCGCCATCCGACTTTTCTCCATATTTTATCGGGTTAACAATAAACGCTCGTCTGTGCGGCGGAAACGGTACATAATCCTTGAGGTCAAAGGAAAAAACAAGTACCAAAAACACTTTCTAGCAACTAGGCTCAATTTCCGTGCGAATTTCCCGACAAGAGATTAACAGCGAGGCCGGGCGTGAGGAATGGACGAAATGCCGAAGCTATGCAAACGTTTGCGGAATGCTGTAGGGATGTGACACACCTTTTACGTATACGAGTGAGTTACTCTTGTTGAGTCTCAATTATGACGTAGAGTTGGGTCGTTGGAAAGCAGTGATAGATCACTTTTATTTAAAAGAAGTATATCATTATCATCCACAGCCTCTTTTCTTCCACAGCTGGGTATAGGCATCTCCCTCTCCCTCTCTAAGGGTGTCGGTTTACTATGCATGTTATATGTCAACTTTACTATATCCAATATTCTTTATATCCGCTCCATATTTAATATAACCAATAAAGTGATATCAAAATAATTTATTATCCATATATATATATATATATTAGGAGCTAGGTCACCTTACATGTAATCTCGAAAATCGCGAGACGTAAAACGATTAAATTTGGCAAGGAGATATTTGATAGTTATTAGACATCCGCTAAGAAAGGATAGTTCGATAGGACCAGATAAAGGCCGTATCGAGAAGAGGCCTAAGGGCTCTCACATTTTTATGCAGAAAAAGTCAGGGGAAGCATTTACTTTAATTTTAGCTTAAAAGCTTTTTGAGCTTATAAGATCTCTCACGTTTAACTTCACTAGTGGCGAACTCATGACTGGCAAGTTAGGGTCGTAATAGAGATATGGAGATTTTGCCTGACAGCAGCTTTCGTGAAGTCCGCACTAAATATGTGCTTATATACGTCTTCCTCTAGTACTTCTGTAGAACATTCATTTAAGGAAATACTTACTGAGATAGGATTTTTTTTTTTTAAAGAATATTACGAATACTTTTTAGGTATGTTCAATATTCCCTTTTCCCCTCCTACTAAGCTTAAATTAAAAGCTTGTATTAGGAGTGGGTGCGACAATACCCCAACGGTTTCAGTCATCTAATGATGAATAATTATTAATTCAATTAATAAAATTTTTAATTGATACCGATACAAGCAGTGCTCTGCATCTGCGGCAGGGCTCACTGTTCAGCCATAGCGTGGTAAGCTGCAGCAGGCTGGTGTCCCGTTGCAGCGTGCTGGCGCTCCAACCCGCGCGAGCGGCCGCTGTTCCCCGAGATCCTGGAGCAGCTGGAGCGCATCCGCGTGTCGGAGTTCACGCGCGCGCCGCACGAGTCCTTCCACACCATGCAGGACGGCTGGCGGCTCGAGATCGAGGAGGTGCTGCGCGACCTGCGCCGCAAGGAGAAGGTGACCTAGCCCGACCTAGCCTAGTGCTAAATAGTATTCTTTTACAAGCTCTTTTGAATCGTAAGATCTTAAAAGCTGCCACTGATTAGGAAAAGTCGAGTCACAAAAAACTCGTCATCCACTCTTTTAAAAGTAGTTTTGTGTTGACTATAAACTACACAGTTGGAGCGACTCAACTACAAGCAGTTTTATCGTTAATATGTGGTCTTCGAAATCAATCTGACTAATAAGTTGTGTATCTAAATCTTAAGTAAAAAATATTCCTTTCTGTAACATTTTTTGCCAAGTTGAAAATAATATGACCATTATTACATTCTTGTTAGTAATAAAACACAGTTGCATAGATAACACACATGTTAGAAATTACATTTAACTAAATATAAAGGTATTGCCGAAAAAGTGCTGGCAAAAAACCTACTGAATTCGACAGATATTGAGTTGCGAACCCTTATTTTTTAATGATTTATCGTTTATGGGCCGCTCGTAATGCCACGGCGTTACTATCGATCGCACTAAGCTCACACACCAGCGTCAGTACCGCCACGCGCCCTACAGTACCACACACAATTGTCTCGTGTACTAATACCACCCGTATTTTCCTTTACCCGCCCCACAGGAGTGCAAAACTATCGAGGAGGTTAGTGCACCAATATTACCACAGTTACGACCACTTGGTTCCTTATGTTTGGTTTCGCCGGACGTGTTCTGTCGCTTTGTTATAGTTATTTTGGATTATATCTTAATTATTATTTTACTACCTCTTATGTTACACCGTCTCTGGGACGAATTTGACTTAAAAAAAACCGAAACAAAGTTAAATTAAAAAAAACCATTGGTTGTCTGTAAAGACGGTTTTCGGATTTATAAGATGTTATCACGTCAAAATATGCAATTATATTCGTCCTCGAGGCGGTACGAAACCTTTAAGGTTACCGTTCAGCGTATGTAGCCATAGTCAAGTCACCGTATTCACTGGTGCCCGATGCGACGCAGGAGCTGCGCTGCCGCGAGGAGGAGCTGACGCGCGCGCAGCTGCAGCAGCGGCTGGTGGAGCAGAACCTGGCGCAGAAGGAGCGCGAGCTGGAGATGCGCGAGATCGACCTCGCCACGCGCGAGCTGCACATCCTCATCTTCGCTAGCCACATGTCGCACTCGCAGCCGCCGCCGCCCGCCAAGCGCAAGGGTGCGTGCAATTACACCGGCCAAAGGCCACCACCTCTGCTTCAACATCTCTGCTTTGCCAGCTGCCAGTGGTGGTGACTGACGACAGATTTGCGAGCCTCTTTTTAGTAGTTCATCAACCCATATACTATTACTTTGTATTTTCTCAAAAAAGTAATTTTGATGTAGGGTTAGTTGAAATTAAACATTGCTCGACTGTGGGTTTCTTCATCCCGTGGAGATTGACGAGGGGTATTATGGTCATCGATTCGCCTCTAACAAAGTTTCGGCCCTCCCTCAGGCAAGTTCAGCAAGATCAAGCTGCTGAAGAAGGACACGATCTCGTCGCCGCTGGACTTCCGGCACACGCTGACGGTGCGGCCGTCGGACGACGAGTGCAGCGTCAAGCAGCTCGTGGCCGTCGCCAAGGACACGCCGCCCGGCTCGCCCGCCATCATGCGCGCCATCGCGCGTGAGTACGCCGCGCAATACCCCATCGCACCCTAAATTGTACCACTGCTATTTCTGAATATATTGGCTGAATGGAGTGCTACTTAAGGAGCGGATTATATTTCTGCGTTGCAACTTAAAGCGGACGGATTCCTGAAAGGCAATGTGAAAGGGAAGGCGTTCGGCGATATGGGGAGGTGGGGGTATTGGATGTTGTGCTCGGCTGTCATAAATATAATATAGGATATACGAATCGTGCGCAGTAAGCTGCCGCGAGCGAATACCGTCCAGCGCCACCTCTTGGAAACTAACTCGCGCGCTCGGTCTCTCCGGCAGTGCCCGCGGACGGCGTGAAGGGCAAGACGTGGGGCCCGTCCACGGGGCAAAAATCTCACGTTATATCTATACTGTGCGATATTGAAACACAACGTGATATCGAACGCTAACAGAATCTGCCCAAATCAGTTAACTACTACGTGAGATTAAGAGAAAGCTGTCTGATTGTGTATGCAACGCATGGACGTAGCGTGAGGTCGATTTAACGTAAGACCACACTTCATTGAATTTTAAGGAAATTTGATCAAAAATTAAGCACCTATTTTTATTACATAATTATAACGAGAATCGAGTACCGATTACCTTCCTTAAGAGTTCTAAGTGTCTCACCAGTCACCGTGTATTGCTCTAGTTGACTAATTTTTTTCATTTTAATCAAGTTGTTACATTTAGGGTAACATAGAATTTTAAGGAAATTTGATCCAAAATTAAGTACCTATTTTTATTACATAATTATAACGAGAATCGAGCACCGATCACCCTCATTAAGAGTTCTAAGTGTTTCACCAGTCACCGTGTATTGCTCTATTTGGCTATTTTTTTTTTTCATTTTAATTAAGTTGTTAAATTTGGGGTAATAGTTTTTGTTATGCATAGTGTGATATAACGAATTAATATCATCATTCTTTCTTAAATCCTTTTCAGATGGAGACATTTTTCGCCCAATTCCCTGAAGCTGGCGCAGGTGAATCGGCAAGAGTTCGCGCCCTCGAAACTGTTCGCAACAACATTAAGTGGTCTGCCACGCATCAGCAGATTATATCTGATTGGCTAGAAAGATCTGTCAAATAAATTTGGAGAGGAACTTTGAATAAAATCTTTTTGAAAGAAAATATTTAATTAAATTTTACTGGTATCTAATTTATCGTGTTTCTTTTGTGAGACCCTTTTATTTAAAACTAGCTATACCCCGCGACTATGCGTGATTTTAGTGATTTTGTTAAATTTCGGATTTTTTATGATTTGCGCGGAACCCTCATCATATTTCTGAAAGTGTAATAATCTATGCTACTCCTTGAAACGTAGGCTATCTGTCAGGGAAAGTCATGTCGTAATCGGTCCAATCGTTTCGTAGATTACCGGGAACAAATAGACTATTTTTTTATATCGCGCATATAAAGTCAAAGTTAAAATCTTTTAGTCATATAGACTTTTTTATAAGCTCTTATGAACATAATATGACTATTATTATGATTTTTTAATCATTTAATAATTTGGTGATAAAATTTACGACTGAAAAGCTAAGTTTCCAAGGGGTGTAAGGACAGGGGGGTTTAGTAAGGGGGTTATAGCGCTATGCAATTAATAAACGAATTTATATGTATGTATAGATTATATATTGTTCTACAATCTACAATGGTACTTTTTATTACATAGGTTGCATTGGACCAGTACCCATGGTCATCTAATAAATTACAAAGAATATTGCTGTAAGCAACAATGTGCTAAGTACGTTGTCTGTAGGTTATTCCGATGTCTGTCGTAAAACAGCGTAATAACTGTACGCTGCCCGCACAATCTGAAAATAGACAGGTATTAAAAATAAATTAACATTCCGTTCTGTACAATAGGTAATGCTTTATTGGAAATACATACTATTTTATACAGGTACTAGTAATTGTATACAGATAGACTTCTGAGCTAAGATTTTGTATATAAGAATAAGGTGGCATATAGCGTGTCAAGACGCGTTTATATAAAAGGGTTCCCTATATGATACGCGATAAAGGTATTTGTTAAATAACTTCAAAAATTGTTCGATTTCGCTAAAATAATTTTCCTAATGGGTTTTTATAGCATGTCCTACTAACATGGAAAATTTGAAGTCTCTACATCTAATAGCTTGGAAATTCTAGGGCGCGAGACCGCCTTGCGGGCGGACGGACGGTGAAACCAATCAGAGTTCGTTGTAGAACTACGGAACCCTAAAAGTGCTAATGAAAGTCAGCTTTATAAATCTTATATGAATTCAAGTTTTATCCACCTGTATAAATGACGGTAAATCCAATGAGCTGAACGGTCCCGCGAGCATTCTGCACGGACGCGACATTCCCACGCACAATATAGCTATCTCACGACGTATCTTGGGGCTCAAACACCAACTTGCTGCGCAGAATGGACCCTGACCCGGAGTGACTGAGCTCTATAACATACATCGCAATATTCCTGAATAATTAAAATAATGACATTCAATGAATATCAATTACCATTGAATACTAACGTGGTAATTTAAATTAATGTAGAATTAAATTATAAATATTAGCTGAACGGAAAATTTTATGGTCATGGTTAAATTAATATTTCTTGTGTTTAGGGGATTGTTTGTGGTCATTACAGTTTGCAGAAGGGGGAACGAAATCCACAGATTTGGTCACTGCCAGCAGCGATTCGACCCAAGCGCACGTCACTGCTAGTGTACCTCCCCTGTCTAGGAAAATTTTGCATGATCCTACTAGTATGGCTTTAGATGTCCTTTCTAATGAATATGATAGTTTTTGACAAGTGAAGGTATTTTAGTAAAATATATTTTAATTTCCATATAAATAAATTGTTACAAAGAGCCTTTTAGTATTTAAAGATACCATTCGTCTTAACATAGGCCCTGTTTACCTGCGCGTCTCTGTATTTATACTCTTATGAACAACTACCCTCACGTGTACACTATAAACGGGTCATCCGTTCGCGGCAAGTACTGCTTAACCTAGCAATTGACTCAAATGCCGACCACTGAGTAAGTTACGATCTCCTGAGATATAGCAAATAACATAACTTTAAGAAGACGGACCGAAAAAATAATTTTACACGACAGCTGAGATATTACACCATTTTATAAGAGTTAAATAAAATTTCATCAGATTTCGTCACAATGAAAGGAATAATTTATCATTTTCCGAACAGATAACTGAATTTATTCTGTTGAAATGTAGATAAAGCTTGAGTGATTTGATAAGAAAGGTAAGTAAAATGATGAATACAGATTTTGTCACTGCTATAAGATTTATAAGATTCGTTTGCAAATTCTGTACATATGAAAATATCTAGTCTACTTTCTAATATAATATACTAACTAATGTTATAAAGAGGATTTTTTTTTTTTTTAATTGAATAGACTCTGAAAGTACTGGACCGATCTCTACAACCTTACGACTAATATCACAAAGTGACAATATCGGGGCTCACTGTTTTACGTATCTTCCGAAAGACGGAGGAGTTCGGATATCAAATATAAACCAATGTTAGAATGGGTCACCCATTTATCATCCGGTCGCAGCAAGAACTACTTAACTTAGCAATCGACTCAAATGGCGACCACTGATCAGGCGACGATCTCCTCGGTGGAGACGCGCAGTGCCTCTAAGAAAATATCGAATATTTGCCATAAAAAGAGAAATAAATTGAAAATAAAATGAAGTGATACCTGCGCGGCCATCTCGGAACTGAACTGGTACTTGTGGTCGCGGTGGTGCTGCAGCTGGCAGTCGCGACACGTCAGTCGGTCGCACGTCTCGCAGAACAGCGTCAGTCGTTCCTGAGGACAGGCCCTAATTTATAACAATCTATCTATATATTAATACGTCAAGCGTCAACGCTCGTTGACACGTTACGAAAATTTCTCTGGCGGACCAGTATGAAATTTGGTACAATTATAGTTTATATAGAGAAGGGTGTGCGAATGCTATTTTTTATAAAATATTCATTATAAATATACTAAATTATTAAAATTAAACCACACGCACACCAATGCCAAACGTTTTACACATGTATTACCACTATAACATTAAATCAGAGCGTAGGCATGGCGACGGTAAAAATATTAATTGTCAAATTTTGCAATGTCGTTATGCAACAATTTTAATTGTGACCGAATTTCGACCACAGGTCAATCTCCAGTAAATATAAAAGGTAGAAACCCGCGAGAGGTACAATGAGTCAGTAGACATTCTTAGGACTCTCGCAAGTTTACGCGGACGTAGTCGCGGGAAACAGCTAGTTCATCATTTAAAAGTGACAAAACGAATAGAACCTGCGGATGGTCCCTGCAGAACATGTCGTGCGCAGTACGCGAGCCTCCCTGAGCCGCCTGCAACTCGGACACCGCGTCCTCTTTGCTCTTTATTGTGTGGTCCTTCGTTATTTTAAGTCTGCAATCAGAGAAACTCATTATTGTCCAACCGGCTGATACAAATATAGATAGATTTTTATCAAATTCGACGTTAAATTGCAACCGTTGAGATGTGTCCTAATGGACGTTAAAATGCGACCGTTGAGATGTGTCCTAATTGACATTAAAATGCGATCGTTCAGATGTGTCCTAATGGACGTTAAAATACGACCGTTGAGATGTGTCCTAATGGATGTTAAAATGCGACCGTCGAGATGTGTCCTAATGGACGTTAAAATGCGACCGTTGAGATGTCTCCTAATTGACGTTAAAGCGATCGCATCGTCTCCAATAAGGGCACTTCTTAGACAATAATAAAATAATAGTGCGACAATATGTTTGATCGCACGTTCGTACGAACTAAGTGCGCTCGGATCGCGCATTTGCGTTCTATCGGGATTGCGCCTATGGCACGACTTTTGGAATTTCTCCAGATAATAGCATAATAGAAATTAGGCGAAACCTCTGATGTGCTTGAACGCAGTTGTCGCAGATGAACTCCGCACAGTCCACGCAGTAGCTGGTGGCCGGCTCCGTATCGTCGCAGCTGTTGCACTGCTGCTCCCCGCCCGTCGACCCTGAAATAACACAACCTCTAAGGGATTCCGAATTTGGAATTGTTCGCCTTAATGCTCACGACATACCCTTCTAATATGTTAAAATAATCGGTGCTACGGTCGGGGATTCCCAAACTGGGTTCCGCAGTACCTAGCGGTTCCGTAGAATAGTCATCAGATTTCCGCCAACATTATTTATGCCTTTGTTATTGGTAACAGACGCCTGTTATACACAAATTTTAGACATATATGTATGACTGGTCCGTTGGCGCAGTGGGCAGTGACTCTGCCTTCCTCCTCGGGGTCGTGGGTTCGATACCGTCTCCAGTCTGCGTGTATTGTGTATGTAGTTATATATATATATATATATTTGTGTATAACAAGCGTCTGTTACCTATAACACAGGCACTAAGTCGTCTACTTTTGGAACAGACGTCCGTATGTCATATAGTCCAGTATATATTTATTTTAGATTTATAATTCATATATATTTCATTTCAATATCATTCATCCAGACTCGAGGCGGGAATCGAACCCAAAACCACCGGAGCAGAAGACAAAGTCACTGTCACTGCGCCAAGGGGCCATAAGCGTTTGGTTTTTCAGCGTACTGTCTCTCTTAAAAAAACACTTCTCGTAACAGCAAAAAATTTATATAAATATAAAAACGATATGTCCCTAGATACGAAATTTCGAAAACCGCGGGACCTACAGAGATGAAATTTGGCAGGGAGGTAGTTTATACATATATTTATTTAATATATTTATATCCTATTTTTTTAGGGTTTTTTAAATATACAAACGGCGATCCCGCAGAAATAACCACTGTGTTGCCATAATCATCGCCTTCCTCCGAAAACGAAAATTTACAAAATACCTATACATAACTTATATAATTTATTTATTACTTTCTTTTAAAGAATATAAGGAATACTTTTTAGGTATGTATCCAATATTCTCTTTCCCCCTCCTACTAAGCTTAAATTAAAAGCTCGTATTAGGAGTGGGTGCGACTATACCCCAACGGCGGTGGGGTTTGTATCGGTTGCCTTGCGGATTTCAGTCCATACCTTATACCATTGTGTTATTGAGGCTCTCAAATTAGACCATTACAATTTCTATTACTCATTGAGTGTGTAAAGATTTGGCTGTGTGTGTGTGTGTGTGTGTGTTTTTGTGTGTGTATATGTGTTTTGTTAGTCTTGTGAGTCAACAAATATACGATAAAAACTAATTTTTTCTTTCGGGCCGAGTTATGGAGGTCTAAAGGCAATTTTGACGCCGACGAAGTTGCGGGAAAGAGCTAGTATTTCTATATGTAAAACTAATATCTACAATAATGTCTATTAATAACCAAGTGCGTCAATAAACTAGTTATTAACTTTACTCAAGTACTCTGCTAATTCCTTGACATTTGGCGTTAAGTACACGTGAAGTGTGGCGTTAAGTACACGTGTAAGTGTTCTTAACGCCATCAGACGTCAGATCCCAACTTAGTAGATGAGTGTAACAACTGATAACGTGTCTATATTTATAACATATTACCCTAATAGCGTATATTTTTAACTGATTGCAACAAGTGAGTTGCTAATTGAACTCGAGTACCCACTAGTTTATCGACACGTCTATTTTGCATGATATTTCTTGTTTGAATAACATGAAATTCGAAATTTAAAAAGACCCCCAAACTCCACTCGGGTATGTTTGTTGAATTCAGCAAATTAATCCCCTACGCCATTATCCCCTTCACCTCTTCAAATACCCGATTTTGTAATACACAAATCAAACCTTTTCATTTATGGTTTATTTGAATTCCCCACTTTCAACCCCCACAACTTTTAAACGGCTCAACCGATTTTGCATCATTTTCATTAACAATTTTGTTATAGTAAACGATTCTGGCCTTGTGATAAAGAATGGACTTGTATAATTAAGGTGGACGCGAGATTGGCTATGGAAGGTCAGACGGTGATTTTATATTACTGTAAGGGCAATGCGAGTAATGTAATGTAATATAATGGTGGTGATGGATTTTTGTCCGTTGCTGATAGAATTTTTATATTGGAACGGGCAAATGGGCAGACGGTATACTGCACAACACACAATCAAGAAAACAGCAGTTCATTTAATTATTTTAAGTATTTATCACAAGAGAGCATTTTGAATTCTGTGTGTGTGTATGTGACCCCCCTTGCCCATTGTCACACAATGTCACATTTAGGTCATATCTTCCCCCTCTTTTGGTCATATGGGGAAGATTCTCTTAACGTGAGACTTATTTATGGGTGATGATTTGTTTATGGGTGAGGCCTAACAATAGACTAGCTCTCTGCCAAATTTCATCTTTGTACGTCCCGCTGTTTTTTTGCAATTATAAGACTACTAGCGGATCCAGCAGACGTAGTCCTGCACGAACATTGGGTTACTTACTATTTACAATTCGGTTCCCTTTTCCGTCACAGTTCTCGTTTAGATTTGCCAGTGATTTTAATAGTTATTCTGCTATGCGGGACGGAGACAAATCCAATAAATAAAAACTCATTAATATCGATCCAGCAGTTCTCGAGTTATAAATGTTTGAACAAACCCGAATAATATTTTTTATGGGCCTATTCGATCTTTTAACTAATGATAAACTTATTTAAACCTTTTCGTAAAACTCACCCTCTATTCACTAAATTCTATCATGCTATAATATTACACTCGTTTTCATTCCCGTTCCCGTTCCCGTTCCCGCTCCCGTTCCCGTTCCCGTTCCCGTTCCCGTTCCCGTTCCCGTTCCCGTTCCCGTTCCCGTTCCCGTTCATTAATACGATGGCTATGTATTCTTAAATGTTTTATTATTCCTTCTCCTGACAATAACAAACACAACAAGGAAATAATTAGCAAAATCCGTTCAGCTGTTCTTGAGATTTGCGCTTAGCAACACATTTATATTATAGTTATATGACAAAATTAACGAATATTACTTCGTATTTCAAATCAATGTCGTCATATTTTTAATTGATACAACTGAATCTCTGCGTTTTGTGAGTTAGTGTGACCTGATTTTTTAATAGTTCATTCGACTAGGACGAACATGTTCAGAGCTTTCTTTGTTATTTATTTGGATCTGTTGTCCCTTGTGGTACAGCCAAGGTTTCTGGAAAAGCGGTGGATGTTACATACATAAACTGTGAACGAAACATAACCATAAGGCTAACATATTCGCTTCTAGCATTCATTTGGAAATATTATGGACTAAACACCACTACTTCTAGCTACTAGATGAAAACTTTATTCGGAATCCTAGGAATATTAAAAAAGAAGTTATTTCAGTTAGTTCACCATAAGATTAGGTAT
Source organism: Charaxes varanes (assembly GCA_024363005.1). Lineage (NCBI taxonomy): Eukaryota > Metazoa > Arthropoda > Insecta > Lepidoptera > Nymphalidae > Charaxes > Charaxes varanes. The sequence goes on along the minus strand of JANCMC010043070.1, from coordinate 120,151 downwards.
ATAATTAAATACATTTTCTCTATCTGTATATATTTACATATTATATAAAAAGGATATTCACATAAGTGACTACCGACGCCCACGGACAACTGCTACACTAGAGGAAACGCGTTGCCGGCATTTGAGAAATGAATATACCATTTTCTTGAAGGTCCCTCAGTCGTATCCGTTCGGAAATACCAATATGTCGCAGGCAATCTGTTAGTCAGGCAATTTCTGCAAAATATATAATGCCGTGACAGTGTACACTTTGCCTTCGGCATTTTACATAACTAACATAGTTTATAAAGTGACGACGTCGTATGTAAACGGCGGAATCATACAATATGACTTTAAAGATGACCAACTTAAAAAAAAAACTTCCGTCTGACGGAAAAATGAAAACACGCTTGAAAATCCGTCACCCGTCGATCTCCCGGCCGCGGTAGGAGCTATTTAATATATAATACGACCTTCTTCATCGCGTGATCCTAATCAACAATTTTTTTTTTAATTCTAACTATCCTGGCCGAAACAAATATTTTGTATAGTAAGAGTGGGGGGTTCGTTAAATATGGATTTCATTTTCTCGCCCACAGTCAGCGTAAACAAAAAGGTTCGCCCGAGGTTCGCAATATTGCCTAGAAATTGAGTTTTTACGTCGTTAAATGTAAGGCTTGAGTACATTGTGGCATGAGAAATTGGATTTTTGTACTTCATCTTACGCTGTGAACGTTTATTTTGGACAACATTTGGAACCTACTCGGTGTAATGATGCAAAAGACCGCCTTGTGAGTGAAGGTTCGCTCCGACTGGTGCTTGCTGGAATTTTTTTTTTTAAATTTGCCTATAATGTCCCAGTGCCGGGCAAAGGCCTCCCCATTCTTAGACCACTCTCCTCTATCCACAGCTAAACCAATCCACTCCTTTCCCGCAAAGGCGTCCAAGTCGTCGCGCCACCTCTTCCTGGGCCTACCTCGTCTACGGCGGCCATTGGTGGGAGTCCATATAGTCGCAACATTGGCCTTCTTTTGCGAGTCCATTCCACATGGAATTAATTAGGGATTTTTTTTTTAAATTGTTTATTTATTGCTTTAACCAAATCTGAATTATTTAGAAAATGGTGACTCACTACGATGTTAGGGAGATGCCATTTAATTAACTTAAACTTTTTGCAAAACAAAGATCCATTTAGGAAACTTATTATACTGTGAAGGGTTTAGGATTAGTCAAATGACGACAGTGCTTGGTAATAAATTTATCTAACCAAATCTGAATTATTGTGAAAAATCGTAATATAAAAAATTACACCACTGACTTACTTATTTAGGCTTAATATATGGAAACAAAGTGAAAAATTTATATTGTTACAATAAGAAAGAAAAAATGGCCAATTGAAATTTCACATCAGAGTGCAATTAAAGATGTGAAGTTCTTGTATAAAGTATGAATGTGAGTTATAATATGTGTCTATAATGTATAATATGTATGTATATGTGTACTCTATAGACTTTGTGTACTATATAGAGTATGTGTGCATTAGAGTAAGTGTTTCAAAGTAATTACAATTTACATATATGTAACTGATAGAATCAGGCGTTACTTTGCGTAAATCCATGACATGCATGAGAAACTAAACTACTTTGCTTTAATCCGCGAATGAATATAAAGGCCCGCACGTCAAGCAACTTTGTGTCATAGAATGCACCCCAATGTATATTCCCCATGGAACATAGGTACATAGAAATTTTTGTCCAAGTCGGTCCAGCGGCTTATTCTGGAGCCAGACATAGCTTCATTGAAATGATCATGTAGTGTGTCCGGCGACTTTGTGTAACTGCAAAAAGCAAAGTGCAAAGTTTTCTAGAATTATGTAGACTTCAAGTACAAAAATGTACAAACACTTTGAGCTATGTCTGGCTCCGGTATTAGAAGAGCAGGTCGACCAAGCTTTATACAGACAATTTTAATATTTATACAGGAACATTTTTACAATATTATTTATTATTATTAAATTTATTATACCAATCTTTGTGCATGAGCAGGACAAAAAAAAAATTCTTTTTCAGAAGGGTTGTAAAAATTATTATTGTTGTTGATAAAATCCTCGCCTGTCTTGCGCTATATGCAACAGCTGCCGGGTGCCAACAGTCATGTGAAGCCACTTTTTATTTATCATAAACAATTATTTAGGCCTCAGACTTATTACACTATAAACAAACAGATAAAAAACGTTTTGAGTATGTCTACATGCCTACTGTTGACGAAAAAAACCGCACAAAAATTTCACCAACCAATCGCGAAACATCTGCGAGCGCATGCGCAAACATGGCGCGAAGCCCGCCAACGCCGCCGCGGTCGATCTCTAACAACTGCTATTTTCGCGACTTTTTCTTATTTTTCGTGAACGCAGATGGCACTTTTTTAAGCAAAATCTCGGCGACCAATTAACGAGGCGATTAATTAGCTTAATGTGACGTACTCATGAGAATCTTGACAGATGTAGGTTAGTGTGAGAATGGGGCGTGAATATTTTTCACAGCGATTTTGCATACTTTTTTTTTAAAGTTGACTGGACCATCGGCGCAGTGACCCTGCTTTCCGCTCCGGGGGTCGTGGGATTTGTGTATAACAGTCCCATAAGACAGGCATTAAGTTGTCTACCTTAGGAACAGACTTCTGTGGGTCAAATAGTACTATATATTTAATTAATATATTTAAAAAAAGAGAAAAAAAATAAAGTTGTTCACTTAGTGCGTTAAAATTATGTATTAAAAAGTTAAGAAAAACGTATATGCAGTTATATTGTTGAACACCCTTTTTACCCCTTTTATATAGTTTAATTTTATTTGCATGAAAATAACAGAAATGACTGAAAACTAAATAACTCTTTTCATGATTTTAAACAGTTCCAATTTTTTTGCGGGAGTCCTAAATATTTATATATTAGCTCTATGACTTTCTTCCTGTAAAAATCTTATACATAAATATCACATAAGCCGTTCCTAAGATTAAGCAAATTTTATACATATATAGATAGTTAGACAACATTTAGACAAGATTTTAGGAACTAATCTAATCTTTTCTAGAAACTTTTGGCCTCGCACAAAATTCTCTGTGGCATTTCTTGCGAGCTTCGGTATTTCCGAACTGATACGACTTAGGGACCTTCAAGAAAAGAGCATACTCATATCTCGAAGGCCGGCTACGCATCTGCGAATACTTTGGTGTTGCAGTTCTTCATGGGTGTCGATAGTCACTTAGGTTAACCGCCTGCCCGTTTGCCCCCTGTTTTATAATAAAAAAAAAATAAACTGGTTAAATCTACCCATAAATGGCGGATATTTCAAAATCGCAATTTTTTTTGAAAAGTATTTTAAGTTTATACTAAATATGGAGGTAAAAAGAGGCCAACAATTTCGAATATTGAACCGAAATCTTGCGGACTCCAGATCCTCTACCGCTGAGCTATCGCGGCTCTATGTAGCAGAAGCGATATAAAAAAACAGTGTTACCTACCTGGATGGATATGAAGGCTGGTATCTTTTGGGGTTCAGCGCTTCGACCGTTAAATCATCGGGGCTTTATACTGCAAGTGCCACTAAAAGAGTGTCATCTACTCAGTAAACCTGTAACGTGACAAGGAACCATGTACCTTACTGATGTAATCCCTTTTGCTACTGCGACATTTATCTAACAATATTAGCAAAACTTTGTAAGATATGTCTAATATTCCGGTTTCCCTTCCTACTGTGCTTGGGTTAGAAGTGGTTTTATTTTTTTATGTTACAAGGGCAAAACGAGAAGGCATCAGGCAGCTAAGTGCTTACTGACGCCCATGGACATCTGCATGACCAGGAGAAAAGCAGATGCCTTGCCAGCCTTTAATAACGAGTTTAGGCCAACGGGAAGTCTCACAAGTCGAACGAAACGCGACAACAATACCATCACTTGACGTCACAGCATTGCCGCTACTTCACGCCAATCTCATGTGAGAAAGAGGTACTGGTACCCGGACGCGCCGGCCCAATTTGGCTACAAGCATGGCGCTACCTCTAATTACAACAATACCATCACTTGACGTGACAGCACTGCCGCCACTTCACGCCGATCTTATGTAAGAAAGAGTTACTGGTACCCGGACGCGCCGTCCCAATTCGGCTACATTCATGGCACTACCTCTTATTCCTCTTATCATACTCCTGTGTTCGCGCAATTTTAGTAAAATTTTAAAGAAAATTTTGGCTTCACGCATTAATATATAGAATGTAGAGTAGAGCGATAATTACTTAGAGTAATTTACTTTTCTGCCATTGTCAAAGTTAATAATCAAGTGAAATACGAGAGTGAGAGTGGAAGCGATCCCCTTATTTGTCAATTACATGTTTTTTGTTTGCGCCGAGGGTCAGGGGTTTTAATTCTGCATCGGATGGGGCGGCTTTTGACGACGCGTCACTTTTTATTTTACATAGGCGATATTTGAGTTTGCACGTGTTGGGGGAGAAATTGAATACGTTTACATATATACATTTAATAAAAATAAGCCTCAATGGCTCAACGGCATATGGTATGGACTGAAATCCGCCTGGTACCCGGTTCAAACCCCACCGCCGCTGAGGTATTGTCGCACCCACTCCTAATACAAGTTTTTAATTTAAGATTAGTAGGACGGGAAAAGGGAATATTAGACATACCTATAAAAAGTATTCCTAATATTCTAAACAAAGGAAAGAAGAAATTAAAAATAAAAAACTTTATTAGCAAAGTTAATACATTGCTTTATTAAAATAAAACCTCACTCACACCAACGCCAAACGGCTTAAATAGCCACATTTACACACACATAAATGCAATGGGAAATTATTCTTTATTACATTCATAATTCTATGTATTTAATATGTATTTATTTAACATTTTAACGTGAAAATACAATAAATTGTGAACGAATAGCATAATAAAACCACTGAGATCTGTCCTCATGCTACAGGACAAGTCAGCAACGAGATTCGCTAGCACACGTTAACGGAAAACAATACAAACTTAACGAATATATAAAATATAAGTTAAGTAAATATATGAAAATACTAGCTTCAACCCAGAACTTCATCCGCGTTTTCTTTTCCGATTTTTATACAAATTTTCAGCACCTATGTCACCTATAAAAGTTTATTTTCGCAACAAAAAGTTTTCTATCTCTACAAGATCTATAACCTATCTCTCTCTAGAGATAGGTTTGAAAATCTTGTAGATGGACATAGAGTGAATATAAACCTATCTCTCGAAATAGGTCGAAATTCATCAAAATTGGTTAAGCGGGTGTGAGATCGTAACAGACAGAGCTACTTTCAAATTTATAATATTAGTAAGATAGATAATAGATTTTAGAGCTCAACGATAGACGGGATGGGTTGAAATCCGCAAGGTACCCGGTTCAAACGGTGAAACCGGTGGAGTATTGGCGCACCCACTCCTTACACAATCTTTTAATTTAAGCTTAGTAGTGGAGGGGGCGATGGGAATATCGGACATACCTAATTAGCAATTTACTTCATCAAAATAGGTACAGTAATGCACACTTATTATTTTTTTTTTTTTTGGAAAGACGGATGTAAACACACATTGACACAGTATCGGTCTTTGTAATATTTATTCCCTATCTGTAGTCATTGGATGTCGTTATGAATATAGTGAGGGGACTAGTTCCCATAGCACCCAAACCCTGTCAGAATCAAATTCATAGCCAGGATTTGGATGACGTTCAACAGTAGCGAGCAAAGACAAATTGCAGATTCTGCAATATAAAATCCACACAACATTCTAAATTATTTTTAGCTATTTTCAATAACGAACTTACAATTATTTTTTACAAATTTCGCTTTGCCTGCTCTTCATGCATTTTTTATTTGCATTAAGCGACACAACAACTACGCTACTGTTAAAGGGCGATTTATATCAGACGAGCGAATGCTCATTCCATATTATTCTCATATATAACCATACTTTCTATTAATTTTTTTTTGCTTGAACAGGCGTAGAGTATCATTGCGTTGTTTTGCGTTAACAAAGATTCTAAAGCTTATTCTAGTTTTTGCTCGTTGCTATTTTGGTGTAAACGCTAAGTATGAGCCTTTGTGTACACTAAAAGATCGAGAAAAAATGGTCTTGATTTAGCTCTAACTCTGTGTGCGTTTGGTCTTAGCCCACATTTATACCCTTCTTTCTCCTAGCGTTAACCCGGTTTGGACGAGGGTCCACTTAGATTGCAGAGGATGTGGCTGTAGGGTGAGTTAAGATGACCGATTGCCATCTAATGTTATCCTCGGAACCCCCATGATCTCTACAACCTTACGACTAATATCACAAAATGACATTAATTGGAAAAAAAAAATCCGTTTTATTTAGTTTCTATAGTTAATTCAGTGAACAAAATTGGATTGGGACGAATTTACCTAAAGATTACGTGCCTTCCGAAACACGGAGGAGGTCGGATATCAAATATAAACCAGTGCTAGAATGGGTCACCCATCTATCACTCGGTCGCAGCCAGAGCAACTTAACCTAGCGATCAACTCAAATGTCGACTACTGTTTAGGCTTCCTCATTGAAATTGTAAGTACTCCCTCTATTCTTTTTTATTAAAAAATAACTTGTGTAAGCGTAATAATAATATAAAATCACATTCGCATTTATTAGTTAGGAGTTTTGGATTATCTACAAATATTCATATAACTGTATTACACGATGTTTGTTTGTTTACATACAGTATGAATCGCGATATCAATGTTAATATTTGGCCACAAAACACGCGGATAAAACAAGCGAGTTAAAAAATGAAACCTCGGTAGCTCAATAGTAGAAAAGCGACCTAAAATACCAAGGCGCTTAGTACGAATTCCATTAAAGTATCGTTGTGCCCACTCCTAGCATAAGCTGTAAGTCTTAGGTAAAGAGGAGGAATTATTTGGGTAAATAAGGGCGACTAAAATTCACCACCGGAAATCGCATCAGCGCTCAAAATTTCAAAAATTTTCTGCAAAATAAAAAAAAACATAACTCAGTGAAACTAGTTGCCAGTTGTTTCCAAATGGATACGACTAGGAACCATCAAGAGAATAGCATACTCATAACTCAAAGGCCGGCGACTCCACTACAAGACTTCTAGTATTGAATTGTTGGTTTTGTGAGGGTGTCAATAGTCACTTAAGTGAACTGCTTTGCATAAAAACGTAAAGTATTCATTATTCCTATATGGTTTTCCCTAATAATAAGTACGTATTGATATAAACACACGGTCGTCTTTTCATAAGGTAGGTAACTTTATACGTGTGTTGTAGGTAACAACCGACTGATACACAAATATTTTTACATACGTAAAAACATACCTGTGAGTATTTAAATAGATATATACAGGTATGTATTTCCAAAGACGAGGCAGGAATCGAACCCACAGCCCCCGGAGCGGAATGTAGACTCACTGCCAACTGCACAAACGGGCCAGTCTATGAAATTTATAATTCTGTATGTACTCGTTTAATCTCTCTTTTCATGGCCCACCGGATGCAACAGGTTCTCAATACCGGTCATGTGAATAACGGAGCGAACGATTGACAAACCGTGTTTGCATCCAGAAATAAAAATATTTATATATCTGAAAACAATAAATCGCAACAACCGTTATCAAACAACCTGAAAACGTAGCGATCAAACCGTAAAGAATTTGGTTATAAATTCAGCTTTAGAGTTTCAATCTTTATAAAATTGATAGAATCGGTCGTTCTACTTTTTCTCAGCGTTATCCCGGTCACTTAAATTGCAGATGATGTGGCTGCGGGGCGAGGTAATATGACTGATTGCCTTTTGACGTCATCCTCGGAACCCCCACAATCTCGGCAACCTGCAATATCACTCAGTAACATGAATCGGATCCCACTGCTATTTTGTGGAAATTCAAATAATCGGAGTATGTACTTAAACGACGGGCCAAAAAGCTAAAAGTGATGTCAACTTTTGAGACGCAAGTAAAATAGTACTTTTTTTTGGAGTGTACTCCTTAAGAGCGATTTTCATATTTAAACCCGAGGTATAAAAATCTATGTAGAGTAAAATCTAACGTTACGTGTAAGGAGTATTTACTTCACTAGTGCATCGAAGCTGACACACACTTTTTTAATAAAACTAACTAGAAATCACTTGATGGTCAAAATTCGGCCACAAATCTTTACACTTGTTTACTATATGCTTATCTACAGTTATATACAAAATTTTTATTCTCTGTGCAATAGAATTTTAGTGTTTGACAATTAGTCTTTTTACCGTCGCCGTTATGACTACTCTTTGATACCAGGCTTATACTAAAATGTATACATGTGTGCGTAAGTCACATACATTGTTTGGCATTGGTGTGCGTGTGGTTTTATTCTAATAATTGAATATATTTATAATACATACCTTATATAATTAGTGGCATTCGCATACCCTCTTATACATAAACTATAATTGTGCCAAATTCCGAACCTCTGTCCTCGCAATTTTCATAAAATGGTACCGAAAGTTTTCGATTCACGTCTATAAATGACATATTGCTAGAAAATAATAAAAGAAATAATCATAGACAGTTATAGCTAATGAAGAGCAAACGTTTAGATTTAGTTAAAAATAAATTAGAACAATTTCTTTCTTAAGTTACTGCGTGCCTGCAAAATTTTATTAGCAAACTTTTTATAATAAGATATTGCTGTAAATGTAAGGTTTTATTCATTACTTCAAAGATTTGCCTAGTGGTAGGAAATAAAACTACGACTATTGACTAAATTCACTTCAGATTTTTCATATTTAATAAAAAATGTTAAAGCATGTGTGTGTGAATCATTTAGCACTAATGTGCGTGAGGTTCAATTTTAATATATTAATCATTACATAGTATGTAAAATTAATTTGCTTCCCAGGGCTGTCAGCAGGTCTTTCAAACTACGCAACGGATTTTAATGCGGTTTTCACCAATAAACAGAACGATTGAAGAAGAAGGTTTATATCTATAATACATTTATGTTATAAAATATAAAAGCCGAGAATTTTAATGATTTGTAACGAAATGTCGCAAAAACATATGTTTCTGCGCTTACGTCGTTTACGCAGGCTAAACTTTACAAGATAGAACAATATAATGTACCACGGAATTGTACATCTGAAAAAGATCTATAATAAAGTCCGCAATGGCATATGTCTATCTCCTCAGTATAACCAACAGTAACCATTCTGAACTTTAACATATTACAAAAGAAAATAATGAACTATTTACGAAGCTACTTTATACTGTATTAATCCGGTATACCATATTAATACTTATCCATTTAAATACTCTACTTTCTTTGTACATTTTAAGGAGATCAAAATTGCCCTTTACAGCATATCATTAAAACGAATATCTCAGAAGTTATGAGAGATTTAAAATGTGCGGACAGAGCGCCGAGCGTCCGGTGGAGTAAGAGACCAATAGATGGCGCTATGTTTTGGCATTCAATAGTAATGTCGGAGTCAGGCATAGCTCAAAGTGTTTATAGCACAAAGTGTTTGTACCTTTTAGTCCTTGGAGACTACAAAATTCTACAAAACTTTGTGCAGCTACACAAAGTCCCCGGCCACACAACATAATCATTCAAATGAAGCTATATCTGGCTCCGGCATAAGATTAAGCAAACCTTCGAGCAGAAAAACGTTTGCCGGATCCGCTAGTATGTAATAATTGTACTAACGTCGTCATCGCACACGTCGTTGTCGAGATGCTGCAATTGGGCTTTGTTGTGCTGGAATTGTATTTTGTTCAAAATACCATTAACGAGCGCCTGGAGGGCTTCCCAGTACCTTTAACAATGTTGATATTTCTATGAAAAAGTCTAAAGTATATTTTTGTTTTTTATAGTTTTAACATCTATTGGGAAATACTGGAGCTGCTTCCAGATGTTAAGCAAGACAGGTATTGAAAAATTATTTGCAATAAAAGCAACTTTTAATTATTGAATTATTCTTCAATTATGTCACAGTTATTTTACAATTTTATTGGGGAGACTGTTTTGGTTTCTATTAATTTTATTTTTTTTAATTATGATTGTTTATTGTACTGTATTGGACACACTATAACTATCAATAAAAATCATGACAAGTTTAGTTTAAAGGTTTCGAAACATTTGCCGTTCCAAGATTTTGCGATATTTCCTTCTATCTACTAATTTTAAGGACTAAAATTAAAGGAATAATAATTTAACTAACATATTATTATTTTAATAGTCGTGTCCTGACTGAACGAGCAGCCTCACGAGGCAGCCTCGGACGTTTGCCGCGCAACGTTTTTCGTTTGGAACATGTGCATTTTCCTCGGGCGAGGCACGTCCTGACTGAATGAGCAACCTCGTTCAGTCAGGCTGCCTCGCGAGGCTGCTCGTTGAGTCAGAACACGGCTAATTACTAGCTATATTTTAAGATATGGAAATTATGAAAAAAAAATGTTTAGTACTAGAAAAAATCTGTCTATTCTTATATAGGTAGGTGTAATACAAAGTAACTCCAATATAAAAATATGAATATTGTGCAATAACTTACTTTGGAGTGTCTTCAGGTTTTAACACATCGATAAACTGTATCCATATATCTAAACAACTTACAAATGTAGAACACGTTGGCACCTGAAATATAATTAATAATTTTAGAAAGGACTTCTAAAGTCTCTCTAGTGGGATTGTACCAGATTTGACTAGACAGGGGAGGGAGCACTGGGAGTCTTTTTGGCCACTATAAAGAGCACTCCTAAACCTACACCTGGGTCACAAGTCCCGGGCACTGCTATGGTTCCTTCCTCCATAGAACGATGGACCCGACATTATTTATTATTTTATTTATTATAATTATTCCAAATTCGCAATTATTCGTCTAGAATTTTCCTCTAACGTATTATTAAAAAACTAATAATGTACCAATTTTAATTTAAAAATTTGCACGTCAAATATGCAAGGGAAAATATAATATATAAAACAACATTTAAAAAATAAGTGTGTTTTATACAACACGGCTAAACTTCTTTAGCTCCGTCTATATCTATGTATATGTTACCGGCTAAACGAGATTTTAGGATAAACTAGTTTTGCCTAGGTCAAACCGATTTGTTCCTTCACGCATTGCACTTGGAATTCTCCCTTTTCTAACTTGTTACAGTTGGGCAGTGCCGTAAACGTACGAGTTTATTATGAATGTCCATATAGAAACGATGTTTAAGTGTCTGTCTATTGTTTGTTGCTTTTGCAACAGTCGAGTCAGATTTTTGCACTAATTGTTCCGTACCATGACGTATCACTTTACCAGTTTAATTTAAAATTTATAATTTGCGTAAGATTCCTTTTAATTTGACAAAGCCACTGCAATAATTTTTTTACAAATTTACGGTTTGTGGAATTTTTCCTATACTTCAAGATACAGCTTCTTGCCACTTGATTCTAATTCAACGGGAGGTATATGGGACCAGTCTACAAAACAAAAAAGAATCATCGAAATAAACATACATTCGAATTGAGAACTTCGGTTTAAAAAATTTCAATTAGTGTGATTGCGATATTAATATTTTTTAAAAGCATCTAATTATAAAATATAATTTTAGGTTGCGGTTGTATGTATGTATGTCATAGCACTGAATTGTTGTCGTATTAATAGCGGCATGTTTTTGTACCCTTTAATGGCGATGTACCAAACCGCAAAGGCACATCATTCTCAGAAATCTAACTATTGTCATCTGTACTCTCTGATTCATGCCGCGTACCGAGATGAGCTTACTAGGTTATGGCTTTTAGCGCATAATGGCCCATCTACACGATGGTTTTACTTCGAGTAATATAATCCAGGAAGAGCTATTTAGAAAATCTAGATCAACGAATACAAATGTTCTCCTAGTTCCTCTCGCTAATCGTAAGTCTTATGCAAGAAGTAGGTGAAGGGACAGATCAGCGGGATCGAGCATCAAAAACCTAGCACTTGTTTCATTATCCCTTGCAATCCTATCTTAAACCCCGACCAGTAGAATCTCGCTGATTTACTTTCGCACTATTATATACGACTTTCCAATGTGGCTGATCGGAAAGTCAGTGTAGTGCTGTGTTTTGGTGGCGGATTCGGTGGTGTAGCTTTCGCATAGTAGTATTACACCGATTTTTCCTCATATTTATTCGTGGATTTAAGCAAAGTAGTTTAGTATTTAATACAATTTGTTCCTATAAATCGAACAATGTACAATTGTTTTTTTTAAATTAAAGACAATTAGTGAGGATCGAACGTGTAGACTTGCCGCAATAAGTGCGCGGTTTCATGAGTCATATAATGTGGGAATATGTTTAAGTGATGAATTGTGTAACCTCTGTGATTGGGTGGTCGGTATGGAGCCGTTTAATTGCGGTCCTAATCTATCGTTACGTTATATGCTTGTTTGGCGCCAATAATAATTCTTCCTTTAATTGTTAGAGTTGTTGTTCCGTTGCTTGCGGAAATCCACAAGACAAGCAGGCGAAATTTAATAACAAGGTTTTTTGTAGTCTTTGATATTGTAGTCGATTTTTGGTGATTGTAGTTGTTATAATGAATAATCTTTGTAGTGTGTGTACAGTCGTACGTTCAACAGTATTATTCTTAGTTTAGATTGTGTTAGTAGAGGAGATAGGCTGAAGATGCCTCGATTAAGAAGGAAAACGTGCGTTGCAATTGGGTATTCGTTTGTTTGATTATTATTCCATACTAGCTGTTTCCCGCGACTTCGTCTGTGTAAAGTAAAACTGGCCTTGATACCTCTTTAATCTGGTTCCATCAAAAATCCTTTCGTAACGGATGTCTACTAATTATAAACCTACCTCCTTGCCAAATTTCATCTTTATACGTCCCACAATTTACGATATTTCGTGTTAATTTCCTATTCGTTTTAAATACATAAATTTGATTTAAAAAAAGCAGTGAAGTTCCCCTTAATTCGTACCATAAAATCCAACTTACGTACCTCCTCTAGGATCGACATAATAACCATTGAGTCTTTACAGTTTATATTCCATTAAGCATTGTGCAATCAATTGGACCCAGTAGTTGATTTGTAAATATTTATTCTTGGGCCGACGCTTGTCACTTTACATGTGCCCGTAATTCATATCCGTATCGACGGTTTATAGCCGCCGGGCAAAAAGGCGCCTACCACTTGTCAGAGATAATTTGTAATCGCATACACTTCACTATGTATAATAGGATAAAAAAATACATCTCGTTACTACACTGTAAATTGATTCTCTTACACCTTTTTTAATCTGTACATATATCATTACTTGTCTATGTAGACGGACTTTGAACTATTGGTACAAAGTAACTTTAATTATTTATTTATAATATACATTCATAGGACACAAATTTTAATACAGCGCACAACGACCCATAGTCGCTTTAGTGTAGCTATATAGTCCTATATATATTTATTTATTTATTTATCTTTTCGCTCCGAATTTTTGAACGGTAATAGTACACTATATACATATTACATTGATCGACATCGAAAATTGCGCGGTCGAAGAAGTATTTAATTTGGCACAACAATTTTGGAGTGAATAGGTTCATTCTAGGCAAGCGCGTGCAGCTACACAAAGTCCCCGGCCACACTACATGATCATTGAAATGATCATTCAAATGAAGCTATGTTTGGCTCCGGCAATAATTCCGGATTATCATGTTTTATACATATATTTTTCAACGCATTACAATTGTAGCAATGACCATTTTTTACATTTTCTTTAAATATAGGTAAGCTATCTATATTTAAAGAAAAATTATAAATAGTAACTCTTAACAATATAACATTACGGGACCTCTGTCGTGCTTGAAAGAAAAACAATATTTAAAAAATAATTTTATATTAAATTCATGTAACTGACCAATTAATTGGAAGGATACAATTTGAAAAATGCACACAAATATCCTGACCTTATTGGCAACATTGTCAAATATGAGAATACATTATTCTTTATAAAAATTCATGTAATAAATAAACTGGTATCCATATTATAAATTATGATCATCGATCACGTTTTTGTCGCGATGCCTGGCGTTGCCGCAATACAGCTATATATGAGGATATAAGGTCATCCATTTTATATCCCAACGACGTTTCACACAAAATCTTTGTTCCACGGAGAAAACTTCCCATTGTCATATGGAAGAAAGTGTTACCCGAAGACCAATTAGACAGTTCCGAAAACGGATACGTTATTAACAAATCCTGGAACAGATCGAATGGAAAATATGCACTATTAAAGTATCTCGGTATTAATTTATATTATTATATCGGCAGCTGAATTTCAACATGGAACATTTCGTCAGAATTTGAATTTCCACCCTCTTCACCTCGAAGTCCGCAACTGTGCGTTTTTCTAAAAACTTTTTGGCTTGCACAATTTTTTTGTAGAATCAGCAGTTTCGGTATTTCCGAAAGGATACGACTTAGGGACCTTCATAAACCAGCATACTCATTTCGCAAAGGCCGGCAACGCAACTGTGAGCCCTCTGGTGTTGCAGTTGTCCACGGGCGTCGGTAGTCACTTAGAGGAACCGCCTCCCCAATTGCCCCTTGTTTTATATAAAATAATAATAAAAGCGAAAAACTCGACCTTTTCAACCGACTTCAATAAAGGAGGTTCTCAGTACGACTGTATTTTTTTTATATTCGTTACCGAAGAATTTCAACTGGGTGAACCGATTTCGATGATTCTTTTTTATTTGAAAGGCGGTGCCTCTCGTGTGGTCCCGTTTCAATTTGGTCCAGTTCTTTCAAAATTGTCAGAATTAACATTAGTTAAAATACTTCAAATGAAGTCTATTAACTAATGAAAATTGTACTGGTGAGTTTAAGTTTGTCCGCGTTTATGTACCGGGTACAGAACATTATGTACACTAAAAAAAACATACACTGGAATTGAGAACCTCCTCCTTTTTTGAAGTCGGTTAAAAACGAGGGATTCTGATAATATAAGTAAACCCGAAACAAGATTCATAATTAGTAATTACAATACTTTCGTACTCACTCTGGTTTGCGGGTGAATTACACTGACCCCGTTTCTGTTAATGCCTATTATAACCATTTCGGGATATGAAGGATCGGAAGTCTGTTTAACTTCGAAAAATGCTGTGCCAAATGTTGGAAGTTGGTAAATTCTCTTCAGGAATTGTTCTTTGGCTTCCTCCTCAGCCATAGCACCATGTTTACTATACGCAGCACTGATAGCAGATTTCCATTGGGAGTTGGACTGAATTCTAATCATATCTTGCGGGATATACTCATCCAACACTTGCGTGATCTGCGGGAGCAGAGATTGGTCCTGCCCATATCTTGCTCTATAGATTAGTGCCGCGAGTTCAACCAAGTCTTGTTTAGAAGTTTTGTGATATCCTCGTAAATATTTGGGTAATTCCTGCGGGAAGTAAAAT
Organism: Charaxes varanes; assembly: GCA_024363005.1. Lineage (NCBI taxonomy): Eukaryota > Metazoa > Arthropoda > Insecta > Lepidoptera > Nymphalidae > Charaxes > Charaxes varanes. Next base: position 104,683 of record JANCMC010043070.1, on the reverse strand, counting down.
ATTTGATCTGCGTTCTTATCTTTCCCTGGGACAGTGTTTATCCAAAGTTTTTTCATGAAAAATATTTGATAGTTCATTTGTAACTGACTTCCGGCTGAAATATTAAGGCATAAATTTTAAAGGTGCGTTTTTAAATTTATGTTTACAGCTATTAAAATAACAACTTACCTGCACGTCCTGGACGAGCCTGTTTCATCCATTCTACTAATTCGTGAATGAAATCGAAGAAATAGTAAGTTTCCGGGACAGAAAATACTTTGTCTACAATTTTGACGAAAAGGCTAAATCCGTCGCTATTTTTAAGATTTAGCCGTCCCGTTATTTGTTCACAAAGTTCCATGGCCTTTGTAGATGAATCAACTTCAAAGGCTTCGTCCGTGTCATCAGGAAAATATACTTTGTGATATATTTGCATGCTCCTATGTTGGATTGCTTCAACTTCTACGACATATGGTGCGTATATTCTATGTCCACCTCTTTGTATTTTAAATAAGCGTTTCAAACAATCTTTCGCAATAGGATGGGGTCTAGTCTTTAAGAATTCAACGTCCATGGGCGTCGGTAGTCACTTAGGTGAACCGCCTGCTCGTTTGCCCCTTGTTATATAAAAAAAAAAAAAAAAAACCCAGTTGAAGATTTTGAGGTAGCGAACATAAAAAAATGCAGTCGAATTAAGAACATCCTCCTTTTTTGAAGTCGGTTGAAAATTAAAAGATACTTTATTGAAAAAGATTTTAACAAGCTCTTTTGAAAGCGTCAAATATTTTAAAAGCTACCTCTAATTCCCTGGAGTTGAACGATGAAAACAATCAGCCAGAAGCTTACATTGTATTAAAAATTGTTTTATTGTGGATGTCGTATAATGCGATTAAGGGACTTTCGATAACTACCGATGGAATTGTTTATCACATCATATCACAAGGCATACAAATACCTGTAATAACAGGCGGCTTACAGATTCGAAAACTGTCTTCAGCATCTTGACTTCTCCTAAGTGATATAAATGAAGGCAAAACACTTTTCATGCTATAGATATTAGATACTATGAGGAGGTCATCCACAAATGAAGTCACACATCTTATACAAATATGTATACAAATCTGAAGAGTTTTTTGTTTCTTTGTTTGCCTGACCGCGCTAATCTCAGGAACTAATGGTTCGATTTGAAAAAATCTTTCAGTGTTAGATAGCCCATTTATCGAGAAAGGCTATAGGCTATATAGTATCATGACGCTAAAATTTTTCACCTAATTTTATGCGGGCGAAGTTGCGGGGATAAATTAGTGTCACATAAGATAAGTTAACCCCTCCCCCGTTACCTTGTCATAGGTTAAAACATTTACGAAATCCCCTTCCTCAATGTGTGATATCACAGTTTTTTTCAATTTTAGCTTGGATTAAAAGAAAACAGCAGTTTTATTTTTTTTATATTTTGAGATGTGACGTCACAATGCATTAGACCCCCCCCCCCCCTTGTTCGTTGTCATGAAATGTCACTTTTGGTGATACCTTTAAGGTGTGACGTGATTTATCGATGGCTCCTAGACTATATATATATATATAAAAAAACTCACATTAGTGGTGACGTCAACGCTTTCGCCCTTCTGTAGTAAGGTGTTGATAATTCCCACGTGGCCATACCTCGCCGCTGTGTGGATGCTCCGAGCTCCGTCCTAAGAACGAATCAAAATTTAAATAAGAAAGAAAGAAAGAAACGACGTTTAAATAAGAAGAAATCTACTCAAAGAACGAAAGATGATCACATCTGCATCTGCGTATACTCATTTTGGTGGTAAGCAGTAGTTCGCATGGAACAAGTCCAGTGGTATTCTAAGGTGTTCCCTAGACCTACAATAAAATTGTACAATAATATTGAATGGCGCTATGGATCTAAACGACTAATTATATTGCACAATAATACGGACAGCGCAATCTTTGTATTATAATAAACTAACTTTTAGATTTCATATTCCTAGCAGTTTTTGGTCCACTTTTTTTTTCTCTTTTTGAATGAATGCGTAATGCTTTTTAAGTATGTCTAATATTCCTTTTTCCCCTACTACTAAACATAAAAGCTTGTATTAGGAGTGGGTGCCACAATACCCCAACGGCGGTGGGGTTTTGAACCGTGCACCTTGCGGATTTCAGTCCATACCTTATACCGTTGAGCTATTGTTGCTCAAAAAGTCACTTCTCATCTTTGTCCCCCTATAAATGCTAAAAAAAGTGGAACTATAAAGAGAGTTAATGAAAGGATAAGAGAGAAAATATAAAAATAAAAATTAAAAGATATAAATAGTATAACTATTGGCATGAGCCTCATGCCTGTGGAGCGTAAATTTAATAACAAAAAAAAAGTTTTAGATTCTCTTATTTCCTCCATTTTAGCACGGACCACGTGTACTGCTCATCAAGACATATGTACACACAAACTGAAAAATACTCAAGAATGACCCTTAACGATCAACAATAAGGTTCTATAAAAAGTAAACTCGCTCAACTTTCGTTCAACCATTGCACAATCTTCAATATTAACTTTATACGATCAATATTATTGCACAATATGTGATATTTATCAGTATAATTGATCGTTTAGAGAACGCCTAAAACCAAAATACAAGTATTTTATATATTGACATGCGCACACACATTTTTAATAGCAAAACAATACGAAGAAAACGTTGCTGTTTCAACACTCTATATCCATCATTTATTGAGCCCTGCGTACCCTAACAACACCTTCACACTGGAGGACTTACTTGATGCGGCTACCTTCTATATAGAGATAACGTAGTTCTTGCGAACGAAACTTTAAGAAGAAGACGTAGAAGAGATACAGATTTCTACTTACTTTATTTGGCATATGAAGGTAGACCCCTTTTTTGAAGAGCATCATGGCGCAGTCCGCGTGGCCGTTAAGGGAGGCGATGTGCATGAGGGTGGTTCTTGCTCAGAAATTCAATTACAATACCAAAGTGACAATGAACATTGAACTCGGAGTCATTCGATGTTTGTCTACGTACGGAAAAACTAATGAAAAGTAATTATTTTGCAAATAGCGAGGGAATATAATATCGTTAGCTGAATGCAACACCATCGAAACGCCACCAAGTACGTGGATTTTCAATAGAACCTCAACGGACGTATTTCTTCATAATGAAACATCATTAGGAGACTGTACATCCAAATGGAAGGAGCTGATATCGGGTAACCTTTATAAGAAAGTGACGGAAGTAGAAACTTTACAAGATGACAATTTCGTACTCTTTGTTTGTGGCAAACAGTCGCTTAGTAAAGTTTTTTTAGGCGGTTCACCTACGTGATTGCCAACGCCTATGATTATCTGTATCACCGTCCCCGTCACTGTCACTACCATCGGTAGTGTCACGCTTGCAGTCCTTTTAGTCTACAACCGAATTGGGATGGCGGGTCCGGGTACAAGTACCTCTTTCTCACATAAGATCGGCCTGAAATAGCGGCAATGCTGTCGCGTCAAGTGACGGTATTGATACCAATTTTTCTTTTTGCTACATATGGTTTACTCTCATATTACGCAAACGAAGCTCAGAGATTTTTTAAACCCAATGCCAGTTTACGTCGACATAACAGTTCAATAAATCAAGCACACCAAGTAATGGACACCAGGTATCCCCGAGGAGCCATAAATTTTTATACGATTTTTCATCTGTTAAGCGGATTCGATTAATGTGGCACGTAACTGGCCTTAACAGATCGCGTCTCCGTGTAGGCAGGGGACTTCCAAACCAATACCATGACGAATGGTAACGTAAATTTAAATTTTAACAATGTAATGTTTTTTTAAATTCAATAAAAGGTTTTATATCTGATCTAGTACGTTTCAAGTGTATTATAACTACCTAAATATAGAAATTATTATCTTAACTACATATACTGAAATTATTAACTTAACTAAAAATATCAACTGCAAAAATAACAAAATTTCCTAAAGAATTATGCTTTTTTAGAATTTTTCTTTGCCATTCTTAACTTCTTGAATACTTTTGAAACAAATTTCCGTTTATAGGAAGATAATACTAAAAATAATAGGTATACCAAAGCTGCTAAATCTAAATAGTGAAATGCTTCTTCAGAATTTACGTATTTCTAATCTACCTTATACTCAAAAGGCTTTCATTTCACGCTATACCTGTTTAAACGTGTTGATCACTATAAATTAAATCAGAATTTCGTTACCGTTATTAGCTTTAGCTCAGAAAGGTGCTACCACAACAATAGCCATGTGACAGGTAACAAATAACGAACGGAACAGCTTCCTCAATTTGAATCATATAATTTAGTTGGCACTTAATTTGGATATAATGAGAATATTGGCGTCTCGACGTCCAAATTGACTTTACTCTTTCATAAATATCTGATTTCACTTTACACTATTGTTTTCCCAAAAACCTTTAACTATACGGTATTTCTACTTAAACGAGTTAATACTGCTTAAACTATAAACTAAATCTGAATTCAGTTAACGCGATTCACAAAGGTATATGACAGCCGACAAATAACCAACGGAACGGTGCTAGCTCAGTTTGAATCACATAATTTAGTTAGCACCTAATTTTAATATAATGATTGTGTTGGCTTCCCCATTTTCAATTTACTTTGCTCTTTCATTGATATCAGATTTAACTTCATACATTTTGCTTCCCAAAAGCCTTTAACTTCACGGTGTTCCTACTTTAACGAGTTAATACTGCTTAAACTATAAATTAAATCTGAATTCAGTTAACGCGATTCACAAAGGTATATGACAGCCGACAAATAACCAACGGAACGGTGCTAGCTCAGTTTGAATCACATAATTTAGTTAGCACCTAATTTTAATATAATGATTATGTTGGCATCCCCATTTTCAATTTACTTTGTTCTTTCATCGATATCAGATTTAACTTCATACATTTTGCTTCCCAAAAGCCTTTAACTTCACGGTATTCCTACTTAAACGCGTTAATCACTATAGAGTTGATGTGAATTTAGTTACCGCGATTAGTTCACAAAGGTATATGACAGCTGACAAATAACCAACGGAACAGTGCTTCCTCAATTTGAATCACATAATTTAGTTAGCACCTAATTTCGATATAATAACGATGTTGGTGTCGGCATACGGAACCGCAAACTAATAGGCCATATGTTTTGCGCCTCAATGTCATCTACTAATTCGACTTTGATATATAGGTCGTGCTACCACCAAATCTTACGACCCCTATCAATGGTGGTTTTCTCACAATTTAATATTTTTCTTCCAAAGATGTTAATTGTACTCTACTTGTTTGGCACTGCCCTATATAAGTTCTAATAACATTATTACTATCTCATTGAGTTATATAAGAGTCAAATTCAACTTTATTAAAATCTGAATATTCATAACTTCAATATCAGCGCTTTACCAAAAATGGCCCGAGGATGGTCCGTTGTATGGAGGCGATCTAATTAATATTACCGACCGCAAGTCGCGACGCACTATTTTTCCATTGTTCATATATGTATATACGTCCGTATTCATGTATAAGATGGTTCAATCGAAAAATGCACGTCCCTCCACTAATTCATTGCAACGCTTGCTTGTGTGTGTGCAGCGTTTTTATTGTAAACTCAAATCCAACCACACACTCTAAGCAAATGATATTTTCGAGTTTGCGTGTTTGCATCTACGCGCTATTCTGCATATAGAAGTGAATTCTTTGGAGGTACTTGCATTTTTAGACTGATGGCACTCTAATAGTATGACCGAAGCCTATTGTTTTTCCAAACAATTCAACGTTGTATGAATCACGCCATTTTGTTGGAACTGGTATTATTTTATCTTTTGTTGGAAAATTACAATTAGATAGTCAGTTACGTACTCATACGTAACATGTTTTCGCTGTTTATATGTTATTCCATTTCTATATTATAAATATATTATTTACTAGCAGACCCGACAGACGCTGTCTTACCCGCCATTAGCCAATTAACCAATCCTTTATATCTTTTCCACAAAAGGTGACAGTGCCCGTATGTTTTATGACAAAATAATTTTTCTTCCAACTACGCAGTAATTTTATCGTTATCCATTATACAACCGATCAGACCGTACGCCTTTACTGCTTAGAAGCAAAACAGTGCAGTAATGGTTGCAGCAATAATTTCAATACTTCCATGTTTATTATTTTCGTATAAATTTACCACAGAGGTTTAATATTTCCCATTAAGTTTATATAAAATATATGCATTGGATCAAAAAGATTCTGCCTGAAAATAAAAATCGATGGAATTAATTCGAAAAAAAAAATGTTACACTACTGGTCGTGCAGATGTCCACCAGGCACTTAGGTGCCTGCTGCCTTCTCGTTTGCCCCTAGAAACATAAAAAAAAAAATTAGGTAATCATTCGAAACTACCTTGCTATTTTTAGACCTTCCCTGAAATAAGGGGAGTGAAATAAAACTAGCAGAATTTAAAACGATACAGCGGTTTTCGAGTTTTAGCGACACTAACGAACAACGATTGATTTCTATATATAGAAGAAGATATCAACAGGAAAACAACATATTATGTCAATACATTCTCATAGAATATATAAAAATTTTGAGTTTTGAAATAGTGATCTTCCATAATAAAAGTAAAAAAAGAAAAATGTTGAAAAAAAATAACAAAACCACTTATCAAAAAATCCTGTTTTCAGTTTCATGTCGCTACAAAATAACAGCATTCACATTTTTTTATGCACGATAAGGGGCAAAAGGGCATGCGGTTCCTCTGGTGATAAAGAACTTCCGATGGGTATAAAGAGATTGATGTAGGTACCAGTATCTGCTGAATACTTTTGTGCGGGTACTTTTGGCACTTCGGTTTGAAGTGTATGTATATCGTTGTATGAATAAGTTATATCGTTGTATGAATGACATGGATTAGTATGCATTAATTTGGATACCTTTGCTAAAATATTAATTAGGCAATAATGGCTGATAATAGGACTTTCTTGCATAATTTTTCGATAACGCAGCACAACACATAACCGGATTCTCCATAATGCCTATTTGACATAACAGGAAATCACTCTACATGTAACAATCAAACACTAAAGAATTCCATGACGTAATACACACAAAACAATTCCAGGTAAATAATAAAAGATGTAAAAAAATTCTAACTCCAATGTTTATATACCAAACTTTTTCTACTATTGAGTTAATGGTTTTTATTATAATCCACTTATCTGATAGAGGCTTTATGTAAACAACAAATGCGATTCCAAATAGGTAAAAAGAAATATGTTTTTTACAAGTTCAAGGCTGGCCAATAGCCTGGTTTGCATTGATACTATTCGTTATTCTATTTGTATGCGAGGTCATTGAGGATACCGGAAATCAACATGTATGCTCATGAACTAATATAATAATAACATAAATTCAAATTCAAATGATATTTTATTCAAGTAAACTTTTTTGAAATGTCAAATATTTTAAAACATACCACTGATTCGGAAGGGTAGAGCCACGAGAAGAATCAGCCAGAAACTCGTCATGCACTTTTTTCTTTTTTTTTTTAATTAGCCTATACTGTCCCATTGCTGGGCAAAGGCCTTTAATAACCACACCTTCCTCTCCTTACCCACCTGAATCCACTTCTTCCACATGAAATATTATCATAGTTAAAATAACAACGGCTTTTTAGACTCGGGTGGATATATATGTATATTGGGATTGTCGGGAACGTTCCTTTCCATGAGACCCTCTATCTCCCCACCCCTCTTCTGCTACCTCCCGGTGACGCTGTCGTGACTTATAGGTCTAATAACAAACACAAAAAACCACACACCATTCAAAGGGAATTTTTATTGGTCTCGGTAGTTATACTTTCTAAATTGCCTTAATTCGATAACACGAACGTATATTTATAGTTTGTTTCTACGAAATTTCCAGGATAAGATATAATTATATTTATACGAAAAATTCCTTTTTTGAAATTTAATATTGAAGTAGACAAAAATTATTAATTTATTGGTATAAATTATTATACCGAATACCTAATAGAAGTGATATTTCATTATAACATTGTCGGTAATAGACGTTTCGTTTTATTTATTAAAAATTTTAATGGGTAGTACCAACAAGTAAAAAAATATTTTCGTCAATAAAAATAGATAATTGGTATCTTTTTAAAGTTCCACGTTTCATGTTTTAAAAATTCCAACACGCTGTACTTTTAAGTGCAGCGTGTGCGGGTAGTAAATTCTAGAGTAAACTATAATGGCACACATCTTTACTTAATTCTAAGTAAAGAACAGATTAAGAAATGAATAGACTTAAAAGTTATTTAAGTCATTCCTTTTCTTTCTTCCGATAAAAATTAAATTTTTAATGCTCTTACTTTTTGATTTTCTTTGATTAATTCGGTTAAAAATATACAAAAGTCAATAAAGTATAATTATTCTCTGAATCAACGATATGGAATATCATCTTGACTTTCGCGGAATAGCTTTGTTTCCGTCAAATACAACACAGAGCCGGAATAATTGACCGGACGTGCTCTGACATAATTAATTATACGTAACCAATGCGGCCTTGAAGTTAATTTTCCATCGTATCTTAGAAAAGCTGTGGTAATTAATTTATGTTTATGTATATAAAAATATTATTATTGGAATTTACATATTACTAGCGGAACCAGCAGACGTTGTCCTGCCCGAAGGTTGGGTTACTACTTACTGTTTACTACAGTCTATTATCCTATAATATTATTTATTATATTGGTTCCCATTCCTGTTCCCGTGCCCATGCCCATGCCTGTTCCCGTTCCTGTTCCCGTTCCCGTTCCCGTTCCCGTTCCCGTTCCCGTTCCCGTTCCCGTTCCCGTTCCGTATATTAGTATAGATAAATAACCTAGATACAGACTGCAGCGTCTATAACCTAGATACAGAATGCAGCCAGCCATCTGCTGGGCTGATTTATGAATCTAAACCATCCAGGGCGCCACCCAGACGCATAAAAATATTCATTCCAACCGGGACAGCCGTTTAGGAGGAGATCGATGATGCACACACGTACAGTAGAATGATATATATAAAGATTTACTAAATAATTAATATTATATAGTCTAAAAAAAACAGTTGCATTCCGGGAGTGCCGACAGAAGTGAAACGTAATAGTGCAGCGGCGATGTCGGAGGTGAAACCAAAGGTGTCGGTAACGGTGACGGTGTCGCGAGTTCAATCGGTGTTTTTACGTGCAAAAGTTGATCAACGCTCCTAAAGAAGTTTTCACTTCGATAAGATTAATGTACCTACATATTTATACTAAAGAAATTTTACTTGCAATGTTCCCTTTCATCTATCTACTCCTTAAAGCGGGAATAGCTCAGCAACGTCGGAGTACAGATGTAAGTTAAATTCCCATTTTACCTAAAATTGATCTTAACCATTTTCTATGGATGTGGCAAATATAGCTCACTAAGTCGAGAATTAAATCGACACAGTTTTTGAGGTGGGCAAAGATGGGTTTAAAAAGTCAAAAACTTTGCAGATTCAAGGTATAAGAGTCTTAAAATATACAAAAATATTTGGAAGATCACTCGCAGTGTAAATTAATTTATTCATGGTCGTGTTTCGTTTCTCTCAAGGCCGGGGCTAAAGTACGATATTATCATCTTGCGGCCGGCGGGTGTTTAATTATTCGGGGGATCTTGGAAAAGGAAACAGCAGGCGTAGGCTCAGTCAACTCTTTCATTAGCCGCTTTTCTAAGTGTTTCCGAGTCAATTGTTTTAGAACTGACGAATTGTGGTTAGCAAAATACTTTTTTAAGTTAACTTTTCGAGTTAGTAGCCCAGTTTAATAGGAGAGTCTTTATTTGTAAGGTGTAAGCTTCAATTAAAAAAAATTATAAGCTTTTAGAAAAAGTTTTCATTAAAATTCTAATGAAAATATTCAGCATGCCAATATTTATTTTTCGTTTTAAATATTTTAAGTTTTTTTAATTATCTTACAGTTTTTTAGGGTTCCGTAGTACCATAAGGAACCTTTATAATTTCGCTCTGTCCGTCCGGTCTGTCTGCCCGTAAGATGGTCCCCTCCTAGGATTTCCAAATTATCCGTCCGTCCGTCTGTCTGCCCCTAAAGTTTGAGGTCCTTATGAAGACAATGAGAAAAGAAGGGTTTTTCAAAAAAAAAGAGAGAAATAAAAAAACATGAATTGTTTTAAAACAAGCACAAAAAGTTACAACTTTTTATGAGAAGGAATATCGACATTCTTCGATGGTACAATGTCGGTAACGAGAATACCCATTAAATTTGCGATAGCCGCTTTCCTCTAAAATGAATTGCGTCCATACTCGCGATTCCTTTTTTGCCATCTTAGGCATAATTTTTTAAAGTCCTTCCTATCCTAGTATTGACACGAAAATTATCTTGTTAAGATCACATTCAACGCTATTAATACTTGACTCTCGACTCACCCGAGAAACTACCAAGAGTTTCTTCACTTTCCTTGGTACAGTAACGAGAATAAGGGTGATGTTGATACCAGCTGTGAATTTATACAATATTTATGTTTATACAAGAAATATAATATAATCATGTTTTTCAGCCGTAGTTCCAAATCGACGCACTCTGGTAGCAATTCTAGTGGCAGCAGTGGATATGGTGGAAAACCGTCAACTTCTGGCTACGGGTACGTCAACTAATATGTTTGATTAATTTATGAGTGTGTAAGCTTTTTGTACCCGATTGATGCGTATATAACAGGACCAGTATCACTGTTTACAATTAATCAAATTAAAATGGAATAAAATAATTGTGGCAAATTTGTGAAAAACAACGCACAATCGTCTGAATCAACAAGTGAAATGAGTCGTTATATATTATACGAGTAGGTAGGTACCGCAGCGAAATGTAGAACCCAGCAAAAAACGTCTCAAGCTAAGTTTTGTCAGCCACTGACAAGACACAAAATCCATTGGCTCGAGTTTAATTTAATGGTGATTTATTTTGTTTAGGGTCTTATAGTCTATCGTTCACTTCGAAATACATAATTGTTTTAAATATAGTTAGAAACAATATAGTTAGTCTTAAAATACAACAAACGTCATGAAAGTACTTTATAGATTGTACGGTCATTACATTCATGATTAATTTTTACGAATGCAAAATCACGGACTTCGTCACCATAATACGTCCGTATACTTAAATAATTCACCTACGAAGATTCATTCACCCGATTAAAAATAAAAATTACTCTTACAATATTGAGCATTTCCCGCCCTTAAAATCTCCAATTGTCTTTATCACACGTTTAATAACAGCTTGTGTTTAGTAATCACCTGTGCATTAGTTTCTACTTTGTGCTCAAATAGTAAAAAAAGTAAATATTATATAACCATTATTCTTTATTTTAGTCGTCCCGAATATTTGAAATTGCTCATAAGTAGAAAGGATTGATGAAAGTTGAAACAATTATTTTATAAATATATTGCATAATTTACTGTTATGGTATGACATAAAGAGATTATGATAAACTTAATATGTGGGCACATTGTGTCTTTAGCCGGTGAATACTGTAATTGGTATATGGCAGGGGTCAGCAACCTTTTGGGTTGGAAGAGCCAAAAATAACAATTTACAAAATTTCAATGCTTTTAAAGAGACAAATTTTTTTCATGCCAAAAATAAATTATAGTAGTCGCATAAAAAGAGTTTTTGATAAAAAAAATCATATATTTATCCATTAGAAACATATCTACTTATCTATACCATACGTAAATAGTGTTTTTTTGAAGCAAATTATGATATTATTAGATAATTACATATTTGCGTATAGAACAAAAGAGTCACAGTTTCACATCCAGAGAGCCGCATGTGACTCGCGAGCCGCAGGTTGCTGACCCCTGGTACTGAAAAGTGGCCTCTGACTTCTGGGTATTTACATAAATTCAAAGTCACTATTCGTATCTGTGGAAATAGCAGTACGTTTTCATACAATTAGAAACAAGGATGTTTTTAAGTTAAAACGGTACTTTGTTAACTTGGCCGTTTAAAAGATCTTTTCAATTGTGATGAGGTATACGATTTACTACATTTAATAGTTAGTTAATTGAAGAGGCATTGCCCACATACCACATGGTTAGTAGAACCGATACCTGATGGGAAGTAACTCTGAATATAATTATTCTACCAGAAATAGAACAGTCTGAAGTAAATCTAGTAGGAGTCTCAAGATTCTAGTAGATCTTATTGGATCTTAGAAGCACCTTTGTTTCTCCTTTAGAAGTGTATGTCTTGTAAGATAAAAATGAAGACAGGATTTTAAGTCCTTGTTGCAATAATTTGTTAAAAATATATTTACTTATAATTTAAATATTTTTTTGAATTCAATTTGTTCATACAGTAGCAACAACCTAAGTCAGGCGCCGGAGAAAAGGATCAAAGACAAGGAGGGAAAGAAAAAAAAGACCGTGCAAGTGGAATTAAAACCTGCCGGAAATAAAAATGACATTGAATGTTTACCGGGACCGTGGCCACTGGTAGGAACCTATACTGTCGCGACATCGGCCCACCATTGCGAGTCCGTGCTTGCCACGTGCCCAGCCCATTCCCACTTCAGTTTTGCTGACTTCTTCCCCACATCCATCCTAAGGTATTATATTAATAAGATACTGACGTAAGGTTATGATAAACTATCCATATATCAATACGTGAATTGCACACTTTCGATGTCGTTTTACGAAAATTGCGCCGATGGAGGGGTACGCAATTTGGCATAATAATAGTTTGTTATAGAGGATAGTGTGCGAATGCTAATATTTTTATAAAATCTGCATTATGAATACATTAAATTTTAAAAATACAACCTCACGCACACCAATGCAATACGATTTACACACCCATGTATTCATTTTACTATAAGATTGTGTCACGACGCAGTTGTAGCGATGTACATATATTAATTTTCAGTTGTTAAATATAACTATTTCGTCATAAAAAGATTTAAATGTTGCATTAAGTACGAAAATCTTAATATTTTGAGCAAATATCGACCAGACGATGATCTCTAATATATATCAATCCTACTTATATTATAAACGCGAAAGTTTGTACACATGGATGTATAGATGTATGGATATATGTTTGACGTTCCTTCACGGTGAAACTAGAGAATGGATTTTAATAAAACTTTATAACAATGAAGCTCATGAATTATAGGCTGTAAATAATAAATATATTGTGTGAATTGTTGTTGATAAATGTCAAGTAGTTAGGATAAAAATCTACCATCTGCTAGCTATTCTGGAGTGCGCTGCAAAAACCGTTAGAGTTACACGAATACAGTGTATGAAGGAAATGTTTATCTTAAACAACTCTACAAAAAAGTCCTCGACAGCATAGTGAGACGTAAATAAAGTAAAAATTGATAATTGAAAATCCCATATTACTGGATAAATTTAAAATCTAATTATTAAGGTACAATATTTAGTTTTTATGTCATCAAAATCGATATACAGTATCGAAAGATATATAAATAATTATTGTTCAATTTGTGAGGGCGCCGAACTGCATTAGTCACCTATCACGAAATATTGGAAACCGGGTGACCTACAAAGATGAAATTTGGCAGGAAGGTAGTTTATAAGACGTCAGCCAAGAAAGGATTTCCGGAGGTCCAGATTAAAGGGGTCCAAGAGCTCCACATATTTATATGAAAGACCTTGTTTTTTGCTATAAATTTGAAATTTGACACAGATAGTTAGCAGATGTCCGCTAAAAATGGAATTTGATTTTCATTAGGGCTGGATTAAGAAGGTCTTACGGCTTTCGGATTTATTAAAAAAAATTTTAGACATTTAAGCAAAATGTCTACGTTCATATTTTTATTATTTATTTGAAAGAAAGAAAGAAAGAAAAGAAAAAGCATTTATTTCAAACGACATACTACAAACAGCTTAAGATAATATATATTTGTGAAGAATGTGCAGTGCCCAGACAAGCCGTATAGGCTTAATTTTAATGTATGTAAATTATTGTAAACCGATAAATAAATGAAATGAAAGTATATAATAATAGTGGTTGATAAAATAACAAACGTTACTAACTTAAAATCTACACTACCTGCTAACTTAAAACTAAACTGTCTGCACTACCTCGTGAAAGGGTGTACAGCTCAGCTTTAGCGTTCTAAGTTTGCGCAAAACAAAAACACGACACTGATTTTCAGTTATTTATGTTTATGTTTTATGTTAAGGGTTAGACACTGCAAAATCAATTTTGATAAATGCAGATTGTACAAGAAATAACATTGGGGACTTTATTAATGAGAAAAGGTTAATGGAAAGGGAAGGAAAAAAAAGGGAAAAGAAGGGAAGAAGAAAGGAAAATAATAAGAATAATGCACAAAAAAATAATCTACTAAAACTAAACAATAACACCTAATTTTGCGGGGAAGAAATCGCGGTTCACAGCTAGTAAGATATATATCAACAAGGTGGAATACAGTTTTGGCCCATCTACTTTAGGCTAGATCCTTCCTTTTGTTGTATTAATACCATACAATTAGTACTTACTACTGTATATAGAGGAATCCTAGAAGAACTAAGCTGAAAGGTAAGTTGTTTTTTACGCGCTGGCATTTTAAAAACTCTAGGCGAAGACGTTGAAAGAAAACATCGATCAAATTAGGTAATAAGAAGTTAACAATAAAAAGAATATTACACAAACTTTAGCGTAGTTCTATTAAAACATTAAAATTATTAAACACTAAATAGATCCAGAAGGCGGTAGATGTATAAATTATTAGCGCGAGCGCATCAACGTTCGACAGAACTAATAATTTCAGCATCTTGTACCTTGCGATATCCCGGTTTAGCAAAACGGTCCACTTAAACTGAATATAATTTTTTAATTAGATGCTTGATTAAGCTGGCCATATAGCCCCTTCTAATGTCGGAGCCAGACATAGCTTCATTTGAATGATCATTTCAATGATCATGTATTGCAGAGATTTTGTGTAGCTGCCCAAAGTTTTGTAGTACTTTGTAGTCTTCAAGGACAATAATGCACAAACTCTTTGAGCTATGTCTAGCTCCGGCATTGTCTATGTAAAATGTTGCCAACCAACGTGTTTAAATCATGAAATATCAATTATAATTTAGTAATTAACAAGTTAACAACACAGGAGCGAATATTGAGCGTCATAAATGTTAGATTCTACAACTTTTGTATTCTGATATTATTTTACAAGTCCTCTTTGGAATGAATATCCAAGTGAGTTTCACGCCCTGGTTTTCATCTGAGATTGACTGATGAGAATTTTTTGAATAGCAATTAAATATTTAAAAGAAAATTCTAGACTCATTACTTGTTTCAGATTCCAAGCAACACCGACACATATACTCTGGAAAACCTGTTCTGTGGCTCAAGATATCAGCTCTACGTTACGGCATACAATGGGTAACATAAAATTTTATCAAGTAAACCATTACACCTTTAGAGTCTCGACAACTTAACGGGTGTAAGGGTGAAGTCAGTTTGTCGTTTCGTTTAAATTCTGACCCTTCCAGGCTATCAATCTTTCACGCTTACTTGAAGAATAAATGGAAATTCTAGAAGCTTGTAAAATATAACTAGTATCCTTAAAAAGGCAAGAGTATGAAATAAAAATATATCTTGCAAGAGTAAAGACACATATCATCATGGCTATACACTTTTCGCCAGCTTAGGAATCAATAAACTTAGAGTAAAAATTAGGCTCATACAAATAAATAAAATTATAGATTCTGTTTTTGGAGTCAATATTTTTTACTAAAGACGTATACTCTATACACAATGCCTTAAAAAAAACAAACAATTTTACAATTTTTTCCCGTCTGTACGTTGTAACTCTTGATCTTCGAAACTCCTCAGTATTGTTTGTTTGTATGTCTAATTAAAAATTAACATACTTACCTGTCTGTCTATTTGTTTGTAACGGATAATCCTGGAAATACCTCAGCATTGGCACTGGTGAGGCGTCTGACGTGGTTATTGCACGCACTCGCGGCTCCAAACCCCCCGTACCGCGCGCTGCTGACTTCATCGAGGTGGGATCGTCCTCTGTAACCCTGCACCTGAAGCAATGGCTGGATGGAGGCTGCCCCATGAGCCACTTCGTCGTCGAGAACAAGAAAAAGTGAGTGCAGATACATTGAAACATGTATAAGAACTACTAAAATTATTAACTGGTTTATTACTGGAGTAATTCAAATTCAATTTAAACAAAGTGTATGTTAATTTTAATCAAGGGGAGCCGCCGAATGGAACCAGATTTCGAACGCTGTCAAACCTGGAGGAAACTTTGTTGTACTCGGTAAGTTACATTTTAGATTATTTTCAATATATATTCGTATTTAGCGTTTCGCCTTGGAAATTACTACTCGATACGCCGTGTTTTCCACCTTAAGGAGACATTTACGAAAAGTCTGCAAATTGTGTATACTTCTTTTTCTTCTGAAAAGGAATTTATGCAACTATAATTCTCAATAAAACCTAAGCAGCGAAGCTCAAGCTTTTTTCTATTAATATAAATAATACCCGATTAAAGGTACAACGTGATACCTTATAGTCGCAGTTTTACAGGTTTCATTTTATGCTGTTTTACATTTTACAATTCATTTTAGACCTGGAACCTGCCACGTGGTACGTGCTCAGAATTACCGCTCACAACAACGCCGGATTTAACGTCGCCGAATACGAATTCGCTACATTAACAATGACTGGAGGTGAGATGCTGATAGATACTTATAACCCTTCGCACTTTTGCTTTCTCAATTAATAATATTAATATCTATATTGGATAATAAACTTTATATTCATACAAAAATTAGTTAAGAAACTAGACTCTTTAAAATAAAGTAAAATATTCAGGGTTCACCTGATATTGGACAATGTGCGGTTTTTTTTTTTAATTTTTAAGCTGCTTAGAGACAAATTCTATATATGCATTTATGTCGTGTGAAATTTTCATTGGTGTTTTTGTTTGGTCGTTAAAAAGATCCTATCTTAGTTTTATTTTGTTTTATTTTCAAAATAGGATATTCTTTGATAACACGGGTCAACATGAAATTTGACTTTGATTGCAAAGCATTAAATTTCGATAGTTTAGGTCGTA
Source organism: Charaxes varanes (assembly GCA_024363005.1). Lineage (NCBI taxonomy): Eukaryota > Metazoa > Arthropoda > Insecta > Lepidoptera > Nymphalidae > Charaxes > Charaxes varanes. The sequence goes on along the minus strand of JANCMC010043070.1, from coordinate 87,535 downwards.
ATTAGACGGAAAAAAAATATATGGCATGAAAAAGTTTGCTTTAGTGCTTAGAAGATTGATTGAACGAAATTTTTAAAAATCTCGGACTTCAATTTTTGATTGAAAATAAAACTATTGAAATAAAAATGTTTATTATTTTTATTAAGTTTTACTATCAAATTAGCTCTGAGTTCTTCTTCCCAGCGTTATTCCGGTTAAGTAGCAGGGTCCGCTTAGATTGCAGAGGATGTGGTTGCAAGACTAGGTGAGATAACCGATTGCTATCTGACGTCATCCTCGGGATCCCCATGATCTCAGCAACCTCACGACTAATATCACTCAGTGACATTAATCGGGTCCCACTGTTTTACGAGCATTCCGAAACACATTTCCTCTTACCTCAGTTATAATGTCGAATTCATACATAAATAAAACTTTTCTTCTAGGTCTTTAACTCGGATGATCTACCAGAATATCTTCTAGGTCTTTTCCAGAACGACCATATGGATTATCATTTGAAAGCTAACAATCAGCCTACCCTAGAGGAGATGGTGGAAGTGGCTATCAAGATGTTGAGTAGAAGTGACAAGGGTTACTTCTTATTTGTGGAAGGTACACCTTTTATAAGTTTTATTATTAATCATTAAAAAACAAAAGCACAAATAAAAATTATTTTGTACAAAAATCAAAAAGGTTCGAAAAGAAGTACAATACGATATTCAAACTTTTGTGTGACATATCATAAGGTCGAAATGGCTTAAACAATTAAAAAAAAACGAGGTAAAAGCAGACGGAAGCGATTATCAGACATTTAATTTTCCTCACCGATAACGTTAACATTGAATTAAACCCTAGTTAGTACAGACGATTATCTGCTCGCTCAAGAACACCATAAGACGATAAAAATTTTCCTTTAACTGTTGGTAATATAAACAGGCAATGACACACATTTTCAGAATCTTCTTTCCCTTGTTTATATTATAGTTATTGTCAGTTATTTTTTTCAGGTGGCAGAATAGACCACGCTCATCATGATAGCTACGCCTATTTAGCTCTCGACGAAACCGTAGAATATTCTAAAGCTGTCAAAAAGGCAAAAGAGTTGACCAACAGCACGGAGACCCTTATCGTCGTGTCTTCGGATCACGCCCACACTATGACGGTAGCGGGTTATCCATCCAGGGGTAATGACATCCTCGGCGTTGTTGATACCGCTAAAGGATTTGATGGCAAACCCTATACAACGATAAGTTATGCCAACGGAAAGGCAGCTTCGATTGATGAGAGTGGAAGAATTGATGTGACTTTGAGCAGCCAGTTTGCTAATCGTAAGTATTGATATATATAAAGGTGACCTTCTCTTTTCTATATAAAAAGCTATTAAATAACTGATAATAAAATCGGTTGTTAAAAATAAAAGCAAAGAGACACAACTATTTTGTCTTTTCCAACTAATAATTGCTTATTAAGGTAATGAAAAAAATATTTCAGGTAATTTGGATTATTCCTATCCAAGTTTGGTACCACTGGATTCCGAAACTCATGGCGGAGAAGATGTCGCGGTGTTCGCTAGTGGACCTTGGCAACATCTCTTCACGGCCAGCTATGAACAATCGGTGATCCCTCATTTTATGGCCTACGCTATGTGTTTAACAGAGAACAAGCATGAACATTGTAAACCCCACAGGCATTTCTGGACCTCAAACGGTAGCTCTGTTAATATCAAACCAAATAAGTATTATTTTGTATTTATAATCGCTGTGATGTATGGAATAAGTTTATCTTTTTAAGTAGATGATTGTAGAGGTCTAGGGCTAACGACAAGCGACAGCAATATTATGATAACTATGGCTGTGACAATATTTTTCCCCAATAACTATGTTTTCGCGAAGTTCCTACGTCCATTCCGTCTATAGACTGTTGTGATGCGTGTGTATTTGTCATTACATTCGTGTATTTGTATGTATCTACGTCTGGACTGCAAGACGTATTCAGGTAAATATCGTTATTATGAAAATAGTAACACATACTTGTGTGATCAGTTTTTCGCCTCGTAGTTTACTACTAAACAAGAAACCTGCCCGCTCCCAAAATGATTTATAGAGACTACGATTAACAGGTTTATTTAGAACATTACGTTTACACCTTAATCGATCACCCGTAGGCTAGTGATCTCAGTAAGATTTCATTTTAAACAACCACTCCACCGATGTATCTCATTCATATCATCGACTGGTAAATACGAGTTTCGGAATTCTATGTATTCACGGAATCCCAACTATGGATCCTATTTTTTTCTAGCATTTTGCGTCTATTTCACTATAAACTACATTTATAGACGGGCATTCGCAAATGTTCTGTTGTTTTCCTAATCAGGATATGACGACGTTATTAATGACATTTTTTTAGTTTTTTTTTTACTTTTTGTCAACAAAAACAACTTTTTGTAATAAGTTTATATAGTCAAAATTAATATGGTCGCCACTCGTAGTAAAGTAAGTACAATTAAAAAACCAATTGCCATTTAGAGCGGAATAAAAAATATTGCCATATTTAATCATTTATAAATATTTGAATTTACACAAAGCATAGAAAATAAATAAAAGTTACTCGCAGGCAAGAGATACTTAATTTTAGTCTTAGTTTCATCCTTTATCTTATATTGACATACATGTATATAAATTCCATTCAAGACGGTACCTTAAAGTACCTCGTAATATATATAAATATTATTTAAAATCTATTTCTTTGTCTTATACTTATAAATATGTAAAAAATATTTTACGTACCAAAATAGTAAACTTCAAACATTATTTGCGCTACAAAATATGTATTTGAGATTGCATTTAATTTTACGAATAAGAAGTGCAAATTTTTAATAAAGTATCAATGTCAATATTGTGGTTTAAAAATTATTTTTATGTTTGTACCAAGTATATTTTATAAAATATACGAATAGAGTAAAATATCTAAGTATTTGAATAATAATAATAATGTATACATATATTAGGGCTGGTCCTGTTTTATGTAAAAATTACGGTTAGGTTTTTATTTAATTAGATTTAAGTAATAAGATAGGTGATAACTTTAGTTAAAATTTATTTGTAAAGTTACAATGTTGAATTATGCTATTTATGATTTATGGTTGTTTTCCCATAAGATTACATTTGATAGCTATAACTTATTATTGTTGTATTTGAAAAAGGAATAGATTTATGGATATCATACATGTTTTCCTTTTTCATATATTATTATTTATTTTAAATTTTAAATATTTGTTTGTTGATTTTTTTCTTTATTTTCTAACACTGTACATAATTTGAATTTATTGTCTTCCATTAATTACGTTATCATTGCGTAGTGAGAATAAATTTTAAAAAAAGAACGTGAGCTGCTGCTGCCTGACAGACTGGTACCGTTACGCGTTACGTAACGCAGCGGTTTACTCTTCCAAAAGGAGTTACTACTTCAATAAGTGGTTTTATAATAATCGTCTATGTTATCATAAGCTGCTTGATAATCTATCTTGAGCGTTTATTACTGATGGAACTTGTCTAAAGTTAACATAGAAAACGCTTACATTTAAAACAAGCTGCTTTATTTTCAATTAATCCACGAGGTAAACTTTTTTCCAAATGACATACCTATAACATTCCAATATGCATATTAACCAATATGTTTTGAGATATTTCATATTAAAGAATTAATTTCGAATGTTTATGATGTTTTATTTAACTCCAAGGCGATAAATTTATAGACAACAAGTTTTTTATAGATTATAGACAAAATCTTTTGAACTTTTACGAAAGTAAGTCTAAATAATTATTTGTGTTACAAGGGGCCAAAATGAAATTTGGTCTCCCGAGGCAGTGATTTTGAATTCAGAGCGAAGCAAAGGGTCGCATAGGACAATCCCGAGTACAGCGAGATATTCTAAAATAGAATCCTGAGCGTAACGAGGTATTCAAAATAGGCCACCCGAGAACAGATTATTTTGCCCCGAATGACACTCGCTATTTTTCATCACAGTGCAGCTGTAAGAAAAATACGAGTACCTACATATCAGATTTGTTAGGTTGGAATCGCTCGGTTGAAGGTTGAATGTGAGAAGTATGTATTAGTAGCATTATACTATCTATGAAGATTAAGTAAATCTAAACTCATACTATCTCCCTCGGGTACCACGGGTGGAGATGTGGACGTACGGCGTCTCCCGCGTCTCTGTCGCACAATGTAGCGCGGCAATACACTGTGAGGTTTTAGGCGGTTGGAGTCCGACTCAACTCGCTGTCAATTAAACCAAAGAGGTCGACAAATTTTACTAGTTAAAAAAATACTGGCCGGTTAGGTTTTGGCGGCAAATACGCTCTGAAAAAAAAAGCATAAACGCAGACCAATAAGAAAGAGAAACAGAAAGTCCCATGGGAACCAAAATTTTATTTTCTCTCCAGTTTCCTCTAATGCCAATTAAACTTTTTGAACTGGTGTGGCGAAAAATCGTTTGTTTTCTTTGATATGTTGTTGTGATGCAGACTGTCTAACATAGTCAATTATAAAAATAATTATGCCTATAAAGCGACTGAAGCGACTTCTTAAATAGCGCCATCTATGACAAATATCTAGAACCTAATTACAGACGTGTATGCTCAACAAAGTTCTTATGTAATACTTGATTATATCCTTAGATGGCGCTTTAATGTAACGTCTAAAAGAGTAAATACATAATATTATTAAGTTCAATAATTTTAGATTATAAATATAATATAACTTACAACCACAACTCCTTGAATGAGAGATTTATACGTTTCAAATACAAATATTTATTCGAGCTCTAAAAAACGCTATCTAACTATAGTATCATTTATGTATTTGGAACTTTATTTATGAAATTTTTTTATGAAATTTATGAAATATATTATGAAATTTATTTATGTATTTGGAACGTTTTCCTCAACTCATCGTCGTCTTTAGTTATATTCAGTTTAGAGGGTTTTTATTATTTTGTACAGAACCATAATTATTTTCCTAACAGAGAGATTAGCCTATTCCTTGTAACATCAGCTATACGCCCGCAACAGTCTTGTCAAAATCGGTCCTACGTTTCTTAAATTACCGGTAAAATAGTACAAACGGACAAGTAATAGATTTTCATATGACTATCGTTATTACAGGGAACTAAATATAAATAAACAATATATTTAAAAATTTAACTATAACCTGTTTGCATTACTATACTAAGGCTAATATGGCTTGGCAATTGTACGTTGACCCTGCGTGAAGAGTCGCTAAGGCATCGTTTTCCAAGCTTTATTCCAAGGCGCAGTTACTTTTACACGTTATCTGGGTGACGTCGAAGTCGGATAGATTACTGTAAAAAAATAATTTCTCATAAAAAATTAAGAACGTCTTTATTTCTAGAAAATAACATCGGGATATTATGTATATGCATAGGCTATATCTTACCGATTTTTTTTTTACAATTGTAGTTATTCTACTCGAAATAAGACAAAAAAAAGCAATACAACAGCTTTTTTAACGTTTACAAAATTACTTTGTGAAAATAATACAAAATCGAGTAAAACTTTCGATGTCGATGCTGTTGTCTGACGTCACAGAATGTTAGACGGAGGCGTTTTTGTCAAGCGATATGTGCCCTGCTATAATGTTCTTATTTATTATAAAACTTTCCCGATTTATGGACAGTCCCTTTAACGACATATATTTTGCTTATCTTCTCAGAAATATGATAGGTACTGTTTTTACTATATGAAACAATTTGTACTAAAATAAAAGTATTCACTTTTATTTTTAAAATATATATTACTGCTTGTATTAGAGATAGGTATGATAGACATTATACTGGAATGTAATCTATATAAATAGATGTATAAGGAATTCGATTTTTTTATTTTTTGATAACCTAGAAATGAAGGACTAAGCCAAGGAGAATAATGTGGGCGTTTACTTATACTGTTGGCAATTTATTTAAGTCTAATAATAAACTTAAATCTATCGCACACTTAATCATAAAATGGCCGATCACGTTTTAGGTCTAAAGTGAGTTAATGAAACAGGCAGCTTCGTTTCAACGTTCTCTATCGGCCAATCTAAGCAATATTTCGATATCTCTCAACACTGAGATACAGCTATTTTTGTTATTTTAACTAAAATACGTTTTTAGTTAAAAAGACAAACAAATAATAAAATATCATTAAAATAATAATTTAATATCCTTAATCACTCCGTTAACAGTTATTAAAATACTAAATTTGTTGCAATAATGCCGTTTTTATCAAATTATAAGTGGAATAAGTCATAAATGACAAAACATTTTTTGCGATTTTCCAAAAATCAGCTTTTTTAGTTAGGTCAGTTTATGACTAAGCATGCGATATACATATTTATCATTTTTTTACAATTTTATAACTAAACATCATACTATCGATTTAGGATCCATTATATAATCTATTATTTCAAAAAGCACAATCTTGTAACAATTATGCTACCTTCTTTAATATTAGATCAAAATAAACGGTATCATATTCATTGACAAAGGAGTCTCTCGAATGTAGCGTCGAAACTATACCAATTCAATTTTCGATCGGACACTAGTCAAAAAATTGCGCTTATATTATATTAATTGCACGAATACAGAGTGTAGATAAATAAAAAAAAATTGATCCCTTCGAAGTACAGCGGAATTAATTCCAGATGGAAATCCCTTCGGAAATTTCTTAACTTCGATCCGTTTGGAAATTCTTAAGTGGGGCCTCGGCTTTTAAATCGTGGCATTTTGCTTCGAATTCAACGATAAAAGGGGCAATGGGTTTTCACAGGATGACAAAATCTCAAGAGTGGAAACCCACAGACAAACTGAAATTGACCACAATATTTTTAAAATAGCTTAACCAACCTGTAATATTTGTTTTTGGATTTTCCACTTACACATAAAAGTAATATATTTTGAAATTTTTATATTATTTTTATATTATTTTTTACCAAGAGCATGCCTTTGTTAATTTACTTCCACAGTTATTGTCTTATGTCGCTCAAAATAATTTTCCTAATGAGTTTTTAGCACGTCCTATCAATGCACATTCATTATTTATAGGCCGTCAACGCATCTGCGAGCCCCCCGGTTTTGCAATTGTCCATAGGCGTCGGTAGTCACTCAAGTTACCTCACCGCCTGCTCGTTTGGCCCTTGTTATATAAAAAAATATTTAAATGAAATAAATAGTAAAATCAAGATAATATGAATATAAGAATTCAAAATGCATACTTATGATGCTTGGAGAAATTACCGTTAACACAAGCCGACATAAAGACCAATACCGGTATTCCATAGCAGAAGCGATACAGTGAAGATGTTTTGGATGGTATGGTGAAAGCTATTTTATTATTAGCAGCATTATTTATATTATGATAATACCAAATAATTTAAATATTATATTAATACCTAATAGAATACTAATAATAACGTAGATATAATATCCTAAAATCTGTAAAATTGAAATGGAACGTTCACTTTGACTTTTGAACAGATCGCTTTCAAACGGGGAACTAATGGATATGTTTATTTATTTTAATATATACCTGCATTTACGATGGAACGGACGTATGCAGTCGATAGATATTAGTGACATGATATGTCTGGATTTTTTCAAGAAAATGTGTGTCCAATCAAAGTCTACAAGCAAAATAAACCGTAAGGATGTTATTTAGTATATCTTTGTGATAGTATCGCTACCCCAAAGTAATGCGATCCTTGTGAAGCCGATATCAAACCGGTAAATCAGTTGCACCGCTGCTTTCTTCTTTGTCACTAGTTTTGTTCGTGTTTAACTCAAATACGTTGCGTTGTTTACATTGGCAGCAGAGAGATAGAACATTATGTGTGCTTCTGTTTAATTATCAATAAGAAACAGTGATAATATCCTACTAAAAGAAATCCAGGAACCTAAATTTGTCATGCTCATGTGACATTTATTGGTATATAACCCTTTTTAGTATACACTACGTGTAATGAAGACATAATGTTAGCGACTATCATAACAAGGTTAGCTTTTAATTCTTAATAAAATATGTTAAGTACTTTAAAATGATGTAGGCATATAGTTCCAATACATGTTCCATTATTTTCGGTTATGCCGGAGCCAGACATAGCTCAAAGTGTTTGTACATTTTTGTCCTTGAGGACTACAAAGTATTACAAAACTTTGCGCAGCTACACATAGTCCCTGGCCACACTAAATGGTCATTCAAATGATGCTATGTCTGGCTCCGGCATAACAAGTATGTACTGTTTATGTAATAACATCATTTACTTTTACCGTAATAGATGTAAATCTATGATCCGTACTAACGTACCAACGTCCTATCCAATATTCAAATATGAATCCATAACAACGCCTTAACAGTCAAATATTCACTGATCACTTTCTTACGTTAAGAATATTATGAATTCAAAGAAAACTGTACATTAAATACTTTAACTTAGAGAATGATTTAACATTAACGTCACCACTATACTTGTCTCGTCTATTCATGTAAGTTTTTGCTACTAATCCCTACCAACGCACAACGTTAAAAGCAAGTTTATTAAGTGCAAGTTATTTTCACCGCAACTGCTATAATGATTCTTTGTGCCTTAACATAAAACTGCAAATTGCTAAGCAATAGTAAATAGGGTGTATGTAGAAATTTGTAGTCAATAAAACGAGGCGTGATAGTGCGATATCTCTTTTTAATTTGGTTGTCATTCATTTTAACCAGCGATAGACGCGATGTGTGTATTTCTTGTAACATTAAAGTGCTATTTATTTGTTTATTAGTATCGACATTCAGTGCGTAAAATTACAGATTATCATTTGTGAAATATAATACTATGGTGTTGACTTTGACACTAATTTTTGCTTGACAATGATGAGGAAGTCTTGTTATGTTATTACCGTGTGTATGGGTTTCCTTGTCAAGTGAAACCAGTAGATAAGCATAATTGTACATAAAAGGTACGTATTCAATCATAGGGCACAACATATTTGAACAATACTCCTTAAAAGAATGTCAAGGTATCTTAATTATTTACGATATAATAACATATATATAATAATAACTCGTGATCAGAGTTAAAGATCACTATATCATAAAATTAGTCCAAGTTTAGTCAGAATTAAAAATATATGACCGGCATGAAAGCATCGCGAAGAAGACATATATAAATTACAAATAAAAATCTTAAAATAAAAATAGACTAAAAATTTTAATTTGTCGAAATAAGGTATATTTTTCTTTATGAAAGAATCTTGCAAAGCAAATTCTCTCTTTAATATATTTGGTCCAGGTAATAAGCACGGGGTAATCGATCCTTCTCTTACTTCTTCAGATTCTGCATAAGTTTGAAAAAGACAAAACCATGTTTAAGAATTACGTTGTAATATTATGGAACTCATCAAAGACAATTGACAAAAGAATTTAAGATTAGTAACTTGAAGACATAAGTTCATTTATTTTGACATACAATGAAGCGATATTGGATGGTGCTATGGTCTCTCTGGGCAGCTCGACTGGTGCGGCAACCAACATTACCTCTCCAGGTCACCGGTGGCTGGTTGCAGGGACAAATTGCTGCTGATGGATCACATCTTAGCTACACCGGTATACCGTACGCATCCTATCAACAAAGATTTCAGGTATTTGTCAAGAGATTACATACATAAACCGAATGGAATTAGTAAAATATATCAGATTGTTTAACATTCTAAAGATTATTTTTATTATTAATACAATTAAATTAAAGACATAAATCGGATGACACCGAACAGCCAACAGAGTGGATGATGTCAGATCTTGCCAATTGTTGTTGCTAACGAACCCTCCAATCATGCCAAGTACAGGTATTACTTTGCCAAGACGTTACGTCAAAAAGACGCCATGATAGTTCAGAGCGTTTTGGCGCTAAAATTTAACTTTAAAGCAAATTAACCAGCCAAAAGTTTGTTTTTCGCTGAAATATTTATATTTTATCTTCAGTTGATCGTTAGATATAATATTGTATTCGGAATTCGCGAAGCAAAACCTATTGCCATAAAATTGAAATTAATTCTCAAAGTACTCTTATTAATATGATATAATAATATATATCTACTACCAATTTCAGGTACCCATATCAAATCCAAAATGGAAAGGAGTTCTAGAAGCTACAGACGAACACATCAGATGTGCACAAAGATTTACTGATAATTGGATAGTGGGCACAGAAGACTGCCTCACTCTTAATGTTTATACACCAATACCGAAACCAGTAGACGCTTTGAAACCTGTTATGGTATACATTCATGGCGGAGGTTTTAGAGATGGTTCAGGATCGCCATTATTATACGGACCAAAATTTTTAATAAAACACGACGTCATTCTAGTCACTTTTAATTACAGACTCGAAATATTAGGATTTCTATGTTTAGGTATCAGAGAAGCGAATGGAAATGCTGGTTTAAAAGATCAGTTAGAAGCGCTACGTTGGTTAAAAAGAAATATAAAAGTGTTTGGTGGTGATCCTAATAATGTGACATTATTTGGCGTAAGCGCTGGTGGGGCATCAGTTTTATTTCATATGGCATCCCCACTGTCTAAAGGTTTGTTTCAAAAAGCAATCATGCAGAGTGGCTCCGCTATTTCCCCTTGGAGCTTACAATTTGAACCTCTAACAACGGCTAAACTATTAGCAAAGCAAATGGGATATCATTTGGAAAATCCATATGAGTTGTACGAAATATTCAAAAAAGTTTCAATCAAAAAATTACTAAGCACTCGTGTACCGAGAAATGAGGGTGATGTTGTATTATCGGAAAATATATTCGTGCCTTGCATTGAAAACACTATTCACTCTAATGATACATTTGTACCTGATGCTCCATACAATATAATCAGTAAAGGTCTTTATAACAAAGTGCCTGTAATTGTTGGGTATACTAGTGCTGAAGGATACATGTTTGTAGGCAAAGAAAATGAAACGACAATAGACAAGTTCAATTTCTATGATTCCATTCCTAGGGATTTGATATTTCCATCAGATTCAGAAAAATATCGGACAGGAGAACAATTACGAAAGCTATATTTTAATAAAGACCGAAACAGCGATATTTTTTTAAAGTTATCTAAGTATGAAGGTGATTCAGGTATCGTTTATCCTACAACAATGACAGTTGATCTTTTAGCAAGGACGATGGACTATCCCATATTCGTTTATAAGTTTTCTTATGATGGATGGATGAATTTATTAAAGATGCTTGCTAGATTTTGGAATTATCCCGGAGCAACTCATGCTGACGATATTTTCTATTTATTTAATGCAAAAATTACTCTCCCGCAACTATTCTTCGAAATGAATATGATAAATAAGATGACTGCTATGTGGACTAATTTTGCAAAATACGGGTAAATATCACTCTATTTCTATTTGTTTATTACAAAAAGATATATGGACTTAGATGATTAGTCAAGGCAGTTAGCATGGGATGGCGTATTTCGCAGCTATTAACAATTTATAAAAACAATGTAAGGTAGTTGAGAGCATTTGCCGTTCCCGCTGCTTAACCGGCTTGGCCGGACGTACGTATGATTATACTTATTCTTTTTTACGTTAACTCTTTTGTCACTTTATATCGGTTATTGGTTCTTCTAGTTATGTCGTCCCTATTTTGCTACTTCAACCAGCTTACTGAGATTGTTCCACTTTTAAATTATTTATTTACGGAAAATACCCATTTGGATATAGCCATGCAATAAATTACCATTGCTCTTCAATTTTTGGAACTTTAACTCTTTAACATTTTAATTTCAGAAACCCTACACACGATGCGAAAGAATACTCGCCAAGCAAATGGTATCCATTAGAGAAGACAGATCCTAAATTACTTATTATTGATAAAGAATTCACAACTGAAGCCCTGTGGGAAGACCATGACTTGCTGTTTTGGAACGACATATACACTAAATATAGAAGAAAGATTTAAGACAATCCTAATTTTAACACCTAATTTAATAAGAGTCAACATTGACTTTAATAAGACTGTTATTTCATATCATTGATAGATTTAATTTTATCTGTAGTTAGTTTTTGGTTTCGTTATTTTTTTTTTGTCACTGTTGTGCCCTTATTATTATTACACATTTTTTTTGCACACACCCTGCTGTTTCGTAAGAGTTAATTTATAATCATATATTATTATTATATATTGTCATACATTATTATGATCATAGACACTCATGTCTGAGCAGCATTCTCAGAACCAAAGCTCACACTAATATAAATAAATATTAACTAAACATTATTTTTACTTTTATGATTTCACTCGTAATAGATAAAAGATGCTACATAATTTCATACTGAACTAAGCCAGTTCTTTATGATTTAAAGGAAAATTTAATTGGAAAGGGATACGTCAGTAAACTGCAGATCTCGGGTCTAATCAAGTTGGCCACCCCTGTTATACAGAAATATCTTGACACAAATAAATCAGAAAAATATATCAAGGCCTCTTGCATTATAACTAGCCATGATTTTGTGTTAACAAGATAAGCGCTTGATCACGAACCTTTGTATGAGCTATTTAATCAGGAAATCTTCTGAAGGTAGTAAATCATTCACGCATTATTGGCTCACAGCGCAACATGAAGTGATATAAATATACATAAATAACTACATGGTAGCTTTGACATAGTATTTAACACTACAACAGCTGTTCCTAATGTTAAGTCTACCAAACTTAAGTAAGTACTGCTATTTATTTATATATATCGTTTAGTTTCTTATGCTTTGGTCTCTTGATCGTAACGCACGGCGCAGAGTTTACTGACATTGCGTCGAAGCAGCCATTTTCTTTGCAGGTTTTGCCACAGCTACCAATTATCTTCGAACAAGTCCATTGTTCAACCCGTAACGCACACTGCACACCGCAGCGAATGAACGAGAACGACGTCGCACTGTGCGGCGCACCCACTTCCCCGCACGTTTCAGATGCCGCTGAAGCAGACTGCGATGGAACAAGAGAACATTCTTGACGTTTTCCTTGCGATTATGACACCGACACCACATACTGAACGCAGGGTTTAAATTTTAAACGAAAAGAAAGAAAATATATTACTAAAAATGCAATGCGGGTTAGTTAGGAATACTTCATTAAGTGCACGTCATGCGTACTAGAACCTTTTCACTTACGTGTCAAGTAAAATTATTATTTCCTCACATGCGTCCAGTATCACTTTTTATGCCAAAGATATAAAAGTTGATTGACTTACAGCAGACGAACCAAAACTCAGGTAAGACAACGTCTGCCGGTTCCGCTAGTACTGAATACAAATTAAATGATAAAACATAATTGCCGTGAAGTTATTTACGCAATATGTTACTTTCTGATTGTAATGATCTATTTCAAAAAGTTTTTGTTCGTTATATGGAGGGCGATTGATATTGTTCATATAAGTATCGGTCTAATGATAGTTTAATAGATGCGGATTTTTGTCTGTCTACTCAGGAGTTTGGACACTAAGATCTTGTGCAAGGCTGCACTGCAACGAAGGGAATTTTGTGTTCTGATGTCAATTTCTTCCTCTCTGGTATTGGTGTCAGTTAATTTATATACACACATTGTCTATAAAAATAAATCCATATTCCCCTTGGTCACGGTAATACGCTTGATCGGCTGGACCGATTTCGCAATTTTTTTTTGTTGTGTTTATTATTGCCAGAAGAATTTTCCAGTAAAAGAAGGTTAAGAAAATTGCTCAGAAAATGAGAAAGTTTGCTAATACTCAACCACCTTATTAAATAAACGGAATGGGAACGGGAAAGAGAAAGGGACCAGGAAGGGAAACGGAACGGTAATAATAATATAAGATAATAGATAATAACCAAGTAACCCAACGTTCGTGCAGAACAGCCTCTACCAGGTCCGCTAGTCGCTTATAAAGTTTAGTAGGCGTCTAAAAGATTGCTCAAGAACATGAAAAAATTAACCTTTTTCGAAGTGCATACTTGAGCAGTCCTTTCATATAAGTTGCAAAAGCTATCTATGTGAATAAATAGAAAACCACAGAACGCTTAAATCTTGACCCACTGCTAGTGTAAAAAGGTCTATGTCACCGATTATGCAAACCTCAAGCAACGCATCGCGAGTCTTCTAGATAAGAAATGACGATGTACAGATACTCAGGGCCATTATACAATTTCTAGAGAACTCGTATAAAATAATCGAAAATATTACGCTTATAAGGAGAATTAACATAAGTCGTATTTGATAATATATCTTATTTTTGCAGTTAACACTAAAATATTACATGTTTATAATATATAATCATTTAAATAAATGCTTAAACATTATAGACATTAATTTATAATAATTTTGAAATTATGAATCCTATACTTTTGTTCAGGCACTGGAAAAAAAATTGATACTTAGAAATCACAACTAAAAACTTCAATGCTACTCATATGTAAAGAATATAGATCAATGTAAAGCGTACAGATTTCATAAGATAGTAAACATCGATTGATGCAACCGGATCTCTTGCAGTTTTACAAACGATGCAACACGAAGAAAACATGTCTGGATCGAATGTTCGAATGGATGTTTCTTCACAAGGCCTGCACATGGTTGTACAATCTAGATTAACTCATACCTCTGACGAATCAGTTTGTGGAAGCGGATCTTAGAGTTTTGCGCTATATACACAGTCGGCTGCGGTAAATTTTAGGATGGAGCGAAGTCCAGTTATGGCGCCCCTCTTACTTGCCCTGTTTATATTTTTGTATTAAAAAAAAATAACATATTGAGAGTTGCTCCTAGCTGAGGCGCCCCCTGGGACTCGGCGCCTGGAGCGGCCGCTCCCTTGGCTCTATGACAGGGCCTGCCGATTATACTTAAGAGTCTATGTTTCAGTACTACTTAATGACTTTCGACTTGCCATCAAAGTCCAGGCATCCAGTGCGGTCTGGTGAAAAACAAATGAGAAATCAATATTTTTATTATTATCAATGCATGAATGTGATTTTTAACAAATCGAGAAACGGATTATGAGATGAAACAAAAGGATTTCCGCCAATTTACGTTTTTTAATTTAATCTTGTCGTGCCCGTGATGGATTTTTTTAAATATACATAGTCTATCTATTTAAAACTTCAGGTATAACAAAAATCCAAAACAGTAGGAAAGAACTAAAAATAGAAAGAGCCTAAAGAGGTATTATTATGTACATTGAATGGTAGTAACTATTTAGCCATTTATGATTTCCGCAATGTAACTGGTTGGATGGAACATAGGGCCAACTTTCGAATGACCTTGACATTAACCTGACCATAGTATGAATTCAATGCTAACTTACTAAAGAAATCCAGCTTACCCAATGTCTATTATGAAATTGTGTACCAAGCTGAGAAATTTGGTAACATACCTCTCCAAATTTAACCCATTATCAGACCAAGGTTCGTATTTCGTAACCAGCTGGCGACCACTTTGCACTTCGTCATTTATCGACACGCGAAGAACACAACTGGTGGCAGCCCTATATTAAAACCGATTACACTTTACTCTGATAAAGTTACTGAGCCCAGTACAATATAGTGAAGTGAGGCACGACTCACTTAACAGTTTGCTTTACCCTAAATGACTTCTACGCGTCCACAAGAACGCTAGCAGAATTCCAAACTTATTGCCAAATTAGATATGTCTAAGTATTTCCTAGTTTTACCCAACTAAGATTCGAACCTGGTACCCTCTAATTACAATGCTTTATAAAAATATTTGAAAGAATACATCGGCGGTATTGACGATGTTAGATGTCATACCTAAGCAGCCAATATAGGTAGTTTCGTATATAGGAGCACATGTCGAAAGATTCACCATCGAGACGACAAGATTAGTGACAAAGCATCTGGCACGGTTAACGCGTTCGAGTCCTGCGGCGGCAAAACAAGGTTTTCATAAGTCTTTAAATTAATTTAGACTGAAATATCAAAAACTTAAATAAAAAAAGCATAGAATGTTGTAAATTAATAGAGACTTGGTTGATTAGACAGAATATATAATACAGCAAGACGTAGAGGTACGTAGGAGATAAGATGAAGAATTCTTATGCAGGTTTTAATTTCACCCTTGACCGAAATATCACAAGCAAAGCAAACCGTATGCGAACACGCACGCACACATTTATTATTGTTGCATTATCGCCGCTCCGTGCTGTCGCTCACTCGATCGCGTCCTTTGCGACCAAACAAACAAATCAACCATTAAAAATAAGAAACAAATAAAAATAATATTAAATATAAATTATTTTTGTGCTATGTCGAGCGTCATTCGCACTGCGGCAAGTTAAAATGGGTTTAAAAATATTTGAAAGTAAATCCGTTCCTTAAAATGAAGTGGCTGGCTCTACTCTCGCTGGTTTTGGTGAATGTGATCAAAGAACCGAGTCCGGTGATAAAAGTGGGGGGTGGTTTGGTGAGGGGCAGACTGAGCGATAATGGAAGGATTTACCAATACTATGGTATTCCGTACGCGACAGTTAATAAGCAGAATAGATTTCAGGTAATCAATTTGTATTTTTTTAGTATAAGTATAAATATTAAATCATACATCGCGTCGTTCAATAAGTCTGCAGCAATCATACAAAAAAATATTTCTTTAAGTGGACTCTAATTTTATTTTGCCTAATTTATTATTAAACCCACGACTCCGTCCACGTAAGTAAGTAATTAAGTGAAAAAGTTTAGCGTAGTGATGTATAGCATATAGCCTTCTTCGCTATATGGGCTATCAAACACTGAAAGATTTTTTCAAATCGAACCAGTAGTTCCTGAGCTTATCGCGTTCAAGTAAAACAAAAGTAATTAGCTTATTCAGCCGTTTCATTACCTATTCAACCCCTGTTGAACAAACGACATGATTAATTATGATGACAAAAACGAACTTTAACCTATTAAAGTTATTTATTTTTGATCACCCAGAAAGTCTTTTTGGGGCATGGGTTGAAACAAACTCTTCAGCTTTATATATTAATATAGATCATACACAAATCTTGGACAATCAGTTTTTTGTTAATGTACGTGCTCTGCAACGAGTTGAAAATTAGCAGCTATCTTGACTACCGAATAAATATAATTACGGAGCGTTATTTTTTTAACACCAAAGTATTTTAACTTGTAATTACTCTTGACCATTGCAATCCCATCCGTCTTAAATGCATCGTGTGTCGTACAGATGCTATGCTCTTTGAAGGTCTCTACAGCTGGCTATACTAATGGAGTCAAAGGGAATTCTATCGATAGATCTTCCCTTTGACGTTAGCATATTGCATATTCAAAATTGTTTTATTCCGTTGTACGTAAGTTTGGGTCAGTTCTAAACATTTGTATGGTGTTAAAACTGGCGGTTCTATGTGTCAATTGCGTATGTCTCCTATAATAATAATTATCTTTAAACTTCGGAATTTTAGGCGAAATTCTTTAATAGAAATATAAGAGAATAAATTAGTTATACCATTATATACTTATAAATTTTAACAAACAAAACGATTACAAATTGTCAGAAAAACCAAATTGAAATGTGACAACAAGGGAAGCTAAGCTTTCAAATAAAAAAAGAATCATCAAAATTGTTTTACCCAGTCGATTGTTCTTAGGTAAACAACATAAAAAAATACAGTCAAATCCACTATTTTTGGAGTCGGTTCAAAATTATCATCAATTTTAGGTCAAATAAAGAGGAAGTAAGCCCATGAGCGTCATGTTAACAAAAAATAACTGATTAACGAAGTACCGCTAATTGAGACATGCGAGCTAATTTGACCTTTACCCGAATAAAATTTGACAAAAATTTTCCACATCTGATAGATTTGTATTGTAATTAAAAGGAGTTTTTGCAACAAATATATAAATTTGCCGCATATATGATCCACTAATAAATTGCTTCAGATAAAACCTATGCCTTTTCAAGGATGGAAGGAATTTACAAGACTATATTAAAGACTCTTTACAATAGTGTCTGTCCGTCAACACCACAGACATAAGATCGGCGTGAAGTGGCGGCAACGCTGTCACGTCAATTCATGGCGTTGGGTTCGCGTTTCGTTCGGTTTGAGAGAGTTCCCGGTGGCGTAAACTCTTCTTTAAAAACCGACCACGCGTTGGCGAGCCTTCTGATGGTGCAGATGTCCTTGGACATCGGTAGTTAATTAGCTGAACCGCCTGGCAGTTTGTCTCTTGTAATTTAAAAAAAAGCACACCATTTATATACGTAATGACGTTCAGAACTGTTACATATTAATACAAATAGAATATGGAGACTGGGCATAAATAATAATCGTTGTAATAAGAATTTTATAATTACTTTACTATTATAATTCTAGATTTTTCCTGTAACATTATAAGACTGCTTCTATACTAGCTGTGCTCGCGACTTCGTCCACGTAAAATTATGTAAAAAAAATTAGATTACATTTTAGCGTGATGATATATAGGCTATAGCCTTCCTCGATAAATGGGTTATCTAACACTGCAAGAATTTTTCAAATCGGACCAGTAGTTCCTGAGATTATCGCGTCCAAGTAAAAAAAGCTTACTAGCTTGATCAGCCGTTTAATTACCTATTCAACCCCTGTTGAACAAACGACATAATTAATTATGTTGACAAAAAAGAACTTTAAACTATTAAAGTTATTTATTTTTGATCACCCAGAAACTCTTTTTGGGGCATGGGCTGAATCTACATTTTTTATTGTCACTACAGTCTTGTTGTATTGGACTATTTTTCATTATACTTTGAGACAAGCTAGGCAAATAGTTAAACGTCAGCGATCCAAGTCATTTGCCTAGCTGTTTGATCAAATGGCTGAATAATATTCAGCTGAAGTTAGTTAAACGGCGTCGTTTAGTAAAAAGGGTAGGTTGTTAATTGAACGGCTAATTAAGCTAACGGCCTGCGACATTTACCTTATATAAAAGCGAAAGGGCACACAGTAACATGAAATATCCAAAACTGCGGGACCTACAAAGGCTAAATTTGGCAAGGAGTTTATAGTTAGCACCCAAAATAATGTCTGACCTCCCACAGCATTTCGCGACACTTGTCTTTGCATTGTCTCTTACCAGTTTCCAGACTGAAGAGGCGTAAAGAGAAAAAAAACACCAAACTTTTTATTAAGGCACCATCGAAAGGAAATCGTAGGCCTGACAATAATTGGGTTAATGAGCCATTTTTAGACAGAGAACTACCTCTAAGCACCGCGGGGACCAAATAGACAGACTTTTGTCACGGGAATTTATTCGAAGGAGACCAAATCAATCACGCTTGTAATCCTGTAGGCTGTAAACAAAGTCAGACAAACGGCGATAAACCTGACTTTTACGACCTGCCACCTCGTTTATTACCAAGTGTGTCGATTCGAAACAAAAGTAAAGGAATTGTATTAACAAATTGAACCGCATTCGACGGAATTATTGGTAACGTTTACGATTCGGTCCCTATGTAAGCGTATTGGGGCATAATATCATTAAAATGTTCTATCGTTATCGGATTATGGGTACGATTTAGATTTATTTACGACGTTCACTATTTCAAGTCGGACAATCGTACGGACGTAGCCGGTTGTGCCTTTATGGAATAATTTATGGCGCCAACGTAAATCTTTGATTTACTTTTTATGGAACTGGACCACTGACGATCAATAAGATTAATATTGAGCCTTTGCATCTTTTATTCTTTATGCTTATGTTGTTTGTTTAATCAAACACAGAATTATTTACGGATTTATTTTCATTATTAAAATAAAATGAAACATAAATAATAAAACTTTAATGATTGTTGACGTTTACCAAATTCGCACTAGTAATGATGATGGATGTATTTTGGCATTCAGAGAAATACTGGTACTCATTAAGCCGTGCAAATTGCTGCAAGTGAATTTGGAATTACTAGCGCGCACTTATTAGTGGAAACATTCGCGTATGCAGATTAATACAATACCGCAATTCAAATTTGGATATTGTTATAATTATGTAGGCTTAGCGCCTTCAATAATATTATAATTGTGTAGACTTAGCACATTCAACATTTACTGAATTTGCGTTTGCATCAAACTTATGTACACCACAATTAATTATATTCTATCACAAGTGCTTTACTTTGACAAGTATTTGATTAACAACTTTCGTAAATTCCTGGTTACGACACAGTTTCATGTTTTAATAGTATGCCATATAGAAAACAATCTACTAACATTCTTATATTACAAAATAAAGTGGTCATGAGCGTAATAAGACTTATATAGAAGGGTTCCGTATCTGATACGCGATAAAACTATTTGTTGAATAACTTAAAAAGTTATTGTCAAGTTACGTTGATATCAATTTTCCTAATGAGTTTTTAGTACATGACATTAGTACAACATGGAAAATTTCAAGTCTCTATTTCTAATAGTTTGGAAATCCCAGCGGGCGGACAGACGGACAGAGCGAGACTGTTAGGGTTTCTTAAAAGGAATCCTCAAAAATAATCGGGAAAAGTTTCGAATTTAAGAAGAATTGTAAACACATAACAGAAGGTAAAATTTACTTTACCAAAATATCAGAATTTAAAACACAATTTATCCAGATGAGATTTACGACGCAATCCAAGATAAAGGAACCGGGAATATTAAAACGAAAGATATTTCATTCCCTCATCCTAACATTTTATGGAGACATTAAAACATAACACGGAGGATTCCAAGCTCGATTTACTTTTTTTTCCTTCACACATCTCGTTGAATTATTAAAAAAAAATGTTACTCTCGGAATCAGCGTAGAGCTAATGGATATTGGTTACCGACAAAACACATGTAAAGAATCCGCTACCAATGAACCAATAAATATGCTGTTATTACCTTTATGTACCGCTGCTATTACTTTCCCAACCTTCTAATTTCCACCTTGGAACTCTAACCTTAAGGTAGCTTTTAAGATAACAGTGAAAACGTCTGTTCGATCAAAAGCACCAGCTAAGGATTTCATAGTAGAAGTTCCTCGCTCGCTCGGTTAATTAAGACATGGTTTATCAAGCGTTTTGGAGCAGTAAATAAAATTGTAATCTGCCCAAGTTAGAGTATAGGCGTCTCTATAACACGCTCTTATCTCGAAATGGTAAGCCGAAACGCATAATGTTTCTTTTGATCCACACCCACACGCGCTCACAAAACCACATCCTTCCAATGATACTAATGCACTGTCAAATTTTAATGTTACGAGCGATAAGCGACATGAAAGCCTAAATATCTAGCATTAAGTGATTCCACGGTGTATATTTGTTATTGAATTTTGACATTGATTTCTTTTGTTATTGTTACAGGTAAATACAAGATTATGAAGAGATCAGATCGGACGAGTATATGATATACTAGCTTTAACCGCGACCTCGTTCGCGTTACTTTATCACTTTCAATTCTCATTTTTGAGTATTTTTTATGTCGACCCTTTCAATTTTCATTTACGCGGCAAAAAATAGCCTATGTAAGACTTCATGTAAAATTGAATCTAATTTTTCTACCTAATTTAACGCGGACGAAGTAGCGGGCACAGCTAGTCATTAATATTACCTCAGTCGGACTAAGAAATGCTTAAAAATGTGAATCGATAGTGTAAAAATTCGGCAACGGATTCTAAAAAGATTTAAAATATAATTGAATAGCAATCAGCAAAGTGAAAAAGTGATTACTCTCGTGAAGAAACTTCTAAGAAAACGCTCTAATATAAAAATTTAATATTTCGCCATGATTACCACTGGAGTAATTAGTTTTACGAGATACATCGCAACGTTCTGGTGGATGCTATTCTGCCGAAAGGACGTATTGGTGAATGCTATTCTGCCGAAACGACGTTTTGGTGGATGCTATTCTGCCGAAACGACGTTTTGGTGAATGCTATTCTGCCGAAACGCAGAGTAAGAATAATATCAAGGTAGGATCGCGGTATATGTCTCGAAATAAACTATTCAAATGCTCTTATTTCTGTTGATTATACATATAAACTATCGAAACAACTATTTCTTCTTGACCGCAGGTCGCTCACTGACGTGTACTATTTAAAGTCCAGTTTTTTACATAAATATTTGCAACTGACCTCTTTACTCTATTATGGGTATGACAACATGTCAGGCTGAGTATTGAGTCGTTAATATTTATGACCATTTGATTCCCGTCACTTCGTCCGTATACATATTTTGCAAAATAATTTCCTTACGATACTTTTTATATGTAACTAGCGGATTTTGCTTTTTCTTCTCGTGGTTCGACTCTACCGAATCAGTGGTAGCTTTTAAAATATTTAATAATTCAAAAGTCCTTGTAAAAGTCTACTTGAATAAAATTAATTTGAATTTGAATCTATTTGAAGTATTCTAAAGTAGCGACCAAATCTGTTGTTTTTGTTAGTATTTTTAAATAATCTCATATCTTTAAAAGCTTCCCGCTTACCACGATTGGTTTTTATGTATATAGAAGGGTAGCTGCGCCCGCTATTTCGTCTGCGTAAATTAGGTATGTAAAATAGATTCAATTTTAGTGTGATGATAAGCCTTTAGTCTTTATCGATAAATGGGCTATCTAACACTGAAATAA
>JANCMC010043070.1:0-64813 GCA_024363005.1 Charaxes varanes | reverse complement strand
TATTTTATACTTTATTAGCCGTTCCTTTGACTTCGCCCGCGTAAAGTTGTGTAGAAAAAAAATAGCTAGAATTTTAGCGTCATGATATAGCCATATCACGTGACGTAAGCGCACAAAAATACGTTTTTTTACGACATCTCGTTGCAAATCATTGAGATTCTCGGCTTTTATCTTTTATAACATAAATGTATTGTAGATATAAACCGTCCCCTTGAATCGCTCTGTTCATTGGCGAAAAAGATTTTGGACTGAAAGATTTTTCCACGCGGGAACCGTACATGTTTTCGTAGCATATTTTTGCAAGACAATGCATTTATTTTTTCTTTAAAAAAGAATATTAGGAATACTTTTAAGGTATGTCTAATATACCCTTTTCCCCTCCTATTAAGCTTAAATTAAAAGCTTGTATTAGGAGTGGGTGCGACAGTACCCCAACGGCGGTGGGGTTTGAACCTGGTACCTTGCGGATTTCAGTCCATACCTTATACTGTTGAGCTATTGAGGTTCTAAATTTTAATCATTTGCCTTTTTTGCAGACCGTCGTTGCCGGCCCAACCGTTGTCAACGGATTCGACGGCCGCTATGTCGCCCCTGGTTACGTCGGCGTGTATTAGCACAGCCCCTGTCACCTGTCCGGACAATATAAAACGAAGTACTCATAATTGGCACCAACAAATTGTTATGTATACATAGCTGAATAAACGCACATTCATATATTATACATGTCTTTTATTATTTACTGGCTGTACTACGGGTCTTCGTCCGCGTGATTTTGTTAAGAGTTTGAGGGTTTTAATTTTTTTGTGTACACCCGTAATTATTATTAAGCTAAAAGCAAAGTAGACTATGTTGTTACTTGAAAATCAGCTATTCACGACTGAAAGTCCCGTCCAAATCGATCCTGTTGTTTCGGAGATTATCCGGAACAAACTCAAAGACAGACATACATAAATGTTTTAACTTGCGTTTTTGCTTTAGGTATCGTATATATGTATAGTGATATGCAATTAGTAAAAAAAAACGAATTTCAACTTTACAAACAGACAATATATAACTTCTTTTGACAATTTCACGAATAAAGATCCTACTCGTTGAGCTATTGAGGCTTTTTAGTTAAAATAATGCTAAATTTAAAAAAAAATATATAAGAATAGTAATAAGTTTTAGTTGGACATACAAACAAGTTTTTTAATTAACTTGTAACAGACATCCACACAACAAAATAAAGTCACAGACATCCACACAACAAAATAAAGTCACAGACATCCACACAACAAAATAAAGTCACAGACATCCACACAACAAAATAAAGTCACAGACATCCACACAACAAAATAAAGTAACAGACATCCACACAACAACTTACGGCCCCACCGGACTGGTCGACGAGCGTGGCCTCTCTCTTCTTGAGCAGCTTGCCGGTGTTGCGCGCGGTCAGCTCTTGCAGGTCGGATGCCGATTTACACACGCCAATTACATCTACACATTGCATAATATTACAATTCAATAATTCAACAAATTTAAACAAAGCCAATTGATATTTATTATGCATTTTTTTAAATATTGTATAAAATTTTACTTGCTTTATATTAATTACTTTAATACGCTTATTTAAGAAATGTATTGAATTGTTTGTGACTTTGCATGCCTTATCGTGGCGAAACATGTGAACTAACTAATGTCATCCTATGTACCTTGTTTCGTGCAAATAAAGAATTATCTTATCTTCACCTAAATTATATACCTAAACCTTTCTCATGAATCACTCTATCCATTAGTGACAACCGCATGATAATCCGTTTAGTAGTTTTGGAATTTTTCGCGAACGAACAGACAGACTTTTGTTACTATAATATTGTAATAGTAATAATATTTCTCTCTCGAACATGTCTCTTTTCTTTCTTTTCTGTCAAAACTTCATATAAAACCTTAACATTTTGAGGATGTGCGTCGCCAGGTTTAAGGAACACTTAAAACCCCACCCGAATATTCATAAGTGGCAGCTAAGAACCAACTATGGCATAGAAGCTTCTAAGCAAATGGACCAATTAGGATGTGATTTTTTTGTTTGAAAACTGACGTCATAGAGTTGGTCCTTATCTACAACTCATGAAGATTCGTTCAGACGTTTCATTGTTGTCAGTTCTTTTAAACCGACTTCAACAAAGGAGGAGGTTCTCAATTCGACACTATTTTTTTTATGTTTGTTACTTCAGTGCTTTCGACTGAGTGAACCATTTTGATGATTCATTACATATTTGAAAGCTAGTGCTTCCCGTGTGATACCATTTTAATTTGGTCCATTTCTGACAATTTGAAGTTGGTTTTTTGTTATAATTTTTTACTGCAGATGAGGTTTTTGACTTTGACTTTATCGAGCTGTTGTGGCAAACTAACCGATTATGGAGTCAGCGTTCTTGTTGGCGATGTCGCTGATGGGCACAAAGTCGTACTTGACGGTGGGCACGGATGTGGCGTCCTCAGTGCACTCGGCCACGACGGTATCAGCCGTGAACGTCATTTCGTAGTCGTTCTTTAAATTGGTGAACTGTTTGTTTGCCGTCTTCAATTGACAACGACTGATGTAATACACTCTGTCGATCTAAAAAAAAAAATTATCAATTTAAACCTCAATAGTTCAACGGTTGACTGAAATTCGCAAAGTACCCGGTTCTGACCCCGATGCCATTGGTGCGATGCGATGGTGTCGCACCCATTCCATTCAACACATGCTTCCAATTTAAGATTAGCAGGATGGGAAACGGAAACATTAGACACGCCTTAAAAAGTATTGCTAAATATTATTTGGGGGGAAAAAAAGGTTAAATCTCCCTAGCTTCTATTGTTGGGCAGAGGACGATATCACCATCATCATCATCAGCCCATACAAGGTGACTGGTGAGACACATACGATACTCGAGGACCTGATATTTGATGATCATATATGAGGAAAAAAACTAATATTATAAACGGGAAACTTTGTACACATGGATGTAAAATTTAACATTTGTCACATTTCTATGACTGTGACGATTTGTTATAGAAAGGTCAGAGGTGTGACTGGAGCATTATCCCCAATATTAATTTTAACCTAGTCAGACAAAACTGGGGTAGGTTACTAGTCTTTTATGCAAAATATGAACATACCTGTATCATATCATAAAACTTATCGCACTCATTCTTGAAGGCAGTTGCCCTAATTTCACCGCTCTCATCGCAGAGGTCCATGCTGAAGAGTTTGCCCTCGCCCCTTGCATTGCTCCAGGTCCTTATTGCAGATTTGTTCATCACACGTGCCTTTATCACCCACCTGTTAGAGATTTAATTCCATAAACTGAAAGTAGAATGCCCTTAGGACTAGCATAAAAACTAGATTGGGAGAGAAAAGTAGAATATTGATTGTGATATGGTATAACAGCTGAACTTCACAGGCCACATGTTCTATTCACTGACCGGCACAACATAGGTATACCCTATTCATTTTCTCTTGAGACAAAAGATAAACAAACAGTAAAAACAGTACAAACATAATATAACCAGTGACCATTCCTTCGAAATCCTACACAGCTGCGATAAAGGTATACGACTACACCTGTTAAAAAAAAATTTGAATAGCATAATATCTTTGGTTTAATGCTCTTGCAAATTTAATGGCTTCCATAGACGGTCAAATTATTATGTCAACAAACTAATTTGACGGTCAGGATGAGCTATTAAAAGGTTATTAGTAAATTCTGCGAAGCCATACGTGAATAATAAAATTTAATAAATAACCACCCAAAGTTTCTTTTTTTTATAATTGGGATCTAGGAAGTTAGGTATGAAGCATATCGTCTTCAACCAAATTATATTGAAAGTCGTCTGACAACTGACATTTACAAATTATGTACGACTACCAATCAGGTAGATCTGTAATAAATAAATAAAAATCGAGCATAATTAACATAATTAGATGAAATGGCAAAATTAAGCAATTTTCATATGAGCATATTTTAGGTACCTACAAGTTATAACCTGGTAACGACATACGGTCTAGTAATAAAATAAAAAGGAAATCATTCTTTCTTTTTGTCCTATTTAATCCTTTTAAGATAGAATCTTAATCCTAGAGAACTATATTTTAGCTTATTAATACGTGCACATTTATCTATACTAATATATAAAAGTCGAAGAGTTTGTTTGTTTGCTAGAACGCGCTAATCTCAGGAACTACGGGTTCGACTTGACAAAAGTCCTTCAGTTTTAAATAGCCCATTTAACGAGGAAGGCGTCGCGCTAAAATTGAATCTATATTTTTTTTTTACCTAATTTTACGCGGACTAAGTCGCGGGCACTGCTATTTATTTATATTACGTGTGTAACGAATTAGAATTAGTAAAGGAATAGCAAATCGAAATTGAAAAGGAAATGGAACGAAACGGGAACGGGGGAATAATGTTATAGGATAATAGTTATGTAGTAAATAATAAGTAAGTCAACGTTGGGGCAGGATAACTTCTGCCGAGTCCGCTGGTTTAATATAAACAGTAAGCGCGATGACTTTTAAGAGCGTAAATCTTTGATCTTATTATGAAAAAATATAAAAAATAATAATATTGTCCATGACAGGCTCACAGCTTCAAAAAACAGTACCTACATTTTGTTAAAAAATTTGCTAACTTTACCGGTCAAACGTTGGGTTCAAACGAAACTTCATTTCTCATTAATGGCGTTGCAGGTGTTGCTAATTTATACAAATTAATTCGATATTTTTTGTCGAGAGGCAAATCTGGTTTTGCTTGTAACCTTTCATCTGTGTTAACTCATACACAATATCGGAGCGACGTAACAATAATATCGAAGGACTTTGTACAAAAAAAATGACAACTTATTTATTGTTTATATTATGTCTAACTGATTTAAATATAGTTTCTTTGTTTTTATTAGACAATATAATTATATAAATGTCCACATGATAGTGAATGTTTATTAATGTTTTTTTTATTTCGTAGGAATAAAAATTAACCTACTGCATGGAAATTAACTTGAGAATTTAAAAAAAGAAAGAGTTACTTTATTGACAGTATTTTTATTCCACTTGTTTTGTTTCTCTTTATATTTTAACAACTTTAAAATGGCTAGTGAGGCAGTATTGAAATATTTAGAAGACACAAATAGACCATATTCTTGTGCAGATATAACAGTAAATCTAAGAGGAGCGTTCACGAAGACTGCCGTTCAAAAAGCACTTGACGCTTTGAGTGAATCAGGTAAAATAAAATGTAAACTTTACGGAAAGCAAAAAGTGTTTGCTGCATTGCAAATGGAGAGTACAGAAGACAATAATGACACAGAAGGTAAGATTTTATTATTAGACGATATTATAGACACAATAACATATGACATAAGTTTAGATTCGCGCCAAAACACGTACGGAATTTTACGTTAGTAGGTAAACATATGACATACCTATTACACTCGTGTTAAAGGTTATTATCGTGTAACCAGATAAAGATAAGAAACTTTATACATTATTAATAGTATGTAGTTCATATCATGGAACTATTACACATATTTCTATGGTTAATGTGTGTAAAGCTACTTTGTTGAATTTACGGTAATTTGTTTTGATCGTCTGTAATACTAAAAGATAACCTTTAATAATATATACCTACATTGAAATATTATTATTAAGATGTTTAAAAATAATAGACGAATAAATTTATTTATGAAAGCTAAAATATGATATTTTTTAGACTATGACACGAAAATAAGCAGTCTAACAAATACATTCAATGAAAGGAATGCCATTTTTAAAAAAGCAGAGGTCAATTTAAAAGTTTTAGTATCGACTCCGACAAATGAAGCGACAAAGTCACAAATTGAAAATTTAAAAATTAATATAGGTAAATTGGAACGCAAGTTGAACGACTTACGAGACTCGATCGAAATCATAAGTGCAGTCGATAAAAAAAATCTTTTAAGCGAACATGAAAAGTTTTTAAAAGAGTACTTTTGAGATACTTACGTGTGAAAAGTAATTCCCTGAGATATACAGAAGTCGTCTTCAGGTCTATTCTTACAGAGCGGTACACAACACTGCATTTTAAAGTTTTACCGTCATTACAGTACATCGATGAAATGATTTTTATAAGAAGTTTCGAATATTAACTAAATATTATAATTCTTAACTCGAGAGCGTAATAATGACAAATGATGAACAATTTTTGTTATTTTTTTAAATTAACTTTCTTGTTCACTTATTTCTATGGTTTATATATTTCATGACATTTTTGACATCTACATACAATATGCATATTTTGAAGTTCCGTATTCTTAATATTCAAATATGACATATTTAAAAGATACTTAACATTTTAATTATGGAGAGTAGAGGATAGACAGTATCATCTGTATACACAGATGTCATCATATTTTAAAGGTTTAAATAATTAAAGAATAAATAAATTACAATATAAATATTTAATTATTTTTTATTTGTTTGTAAATTTTTTAACAGACCATCTTGCAATTCATCTACTACAGCTTTATTCATACCATATTATTTGTCTAGAACGCGCCATTCTGGAAAAGTTTTTGAATTGCTGTTTAACTTATACTGCTTAACACTTTTTAACTTTTCTTCCATATCATTACTTCTCCTTATTCTCTACTCTCCTTAATTTAAAAGGGTCTCAAGAAGCGAAAGATTTTCGCAATATACCTAGTATCTATTAATATTAAAATATCGAAGGTAAATCAGAACATAATATTTCTTTACTTATTACAAACACTTAATATTATTAATTATCCATCAATTTTTGCAATTGACAAATAGACATTCGATTCAACAAGTTCAATAATGTTTAAATCATAAAATCGATACCAGAAAATATTGTACAGAACATCCCTAGAGAAAAGTTAAAGAGAATTTGAGAAATGACAAATGTCAGTAGATAAAGTTGATGTGTAGTATCGTTTTTGTAAACAATTCGCAATTTATTAATGTCTTTTGTAATTTGACAATTTGAATACATTGGAACTTTAAACAACTCTTTTCTTACTCATATTTTTAATATAAATTATCACAGTATTAGATATGTTGTTTTAGTGCATTGGCTTGACATCCTTACAATTTAATACTTGGTGAATCATCACTCCAAAACAAGTGCTGACCGTTTATTTGTTTCATAAATCTAAGGTAGGATAAAATAACATTTATATGGTCACTGGCAATCCATGGAAATCAACTCAAAATATTATATTACATGCAGTTTTGAACCATCCAGCATTTAAAAGCCACCACTGATTTAGAACAGTTAACCCAAGAGATGAGCCAGCAAGAAATGCGTTAGCCCCTCTTATGCTAATAGTTCTGAATGCTAAGATATTCCTCTCTATTAGTTCAGAAGGATATTAAAGTTCATAATTAACTCACCGCAATAGGCAAGAAGTTAAATAATATGTTGTGTGTCGTTGCAATGGTCGGTGGAGAGTATGTAACAATGTTGGAAATCTGTTGATAAAACGTTAATTTTATAAAATACTAGCTGTGCCCCGCGGCTATGTCCGCGTGATTTCAGTGATATTTTTAAACTTTGAGGGTTTTTAATTTGTTTTGTTTCGAATCCTAATTACATTTTAAAACTAAAGTAGGCTAAGTTATTCCTTGAAATATCTGCTATCTGCCAGTGAACGTCACGTCGAAATCGGCTTAACTATTTCGGAGATTACCTGGAACGAATAGACCGACTGACGGACAAAATTTTTTAAACTTGCATTTTTGTTGTACGTACTAATACCGGCAGCTGCATACCACTACAGGACATATCGTCAAAATTTGTAATTCCACTCTCATCACTCGATGTCCTAACGTCCACAACCGTGCGATTCTCTGAGAACTTCTTGCCTCGCTCAATTCCTTTGTGGAATTAGTTGCCAGTATCGGTATTTTTAAATGGACATGACTTAGAGACCTGCAAGAAAAGGGCATACTCATTTCTCAAAGGCCAGCAGCGCATTTGCGGTCCCTCTGGTGTTGTAGTTGTCCATTTGCGTGAATGCCTGCTCGTTTGCGTTTGCTCGTTATATATATGAAAAAAACCTAGATAAAAGACTATATGCGGCGTCTTTATAAAGTATTAAAAGGCACATATTAGAAATAGAAAACATAATACGGCTTCTAAATATTTAGAATTAGAAAACATAACACGAGGAGGACGTAGTGAAATTTGTGGCCGGTATTTAAGATAAGCAGTGCTTACCGCGACGGAGTGATGGATGGGTGACCCATTCTATCACTTCTTCAAATGTACATACGACCTCCGTGTTTCGGAAGGTACGTGAAAACGTACGTTACAGTAGCTCTCAGGCTATTCGGTTGTTAACTAACAGTTGGTCGCTGGTGACTCATTCTATATTTAGAAGCTTTGTTTTGGTTTTTTCTCAGTATTGCACGTTAAAAACCTACACCTGGGTCGCATATCCCAGGCACTGCTTTGGTTCCTTTCTCTGAAATACGAGGAACTCGATAATCTCACGGTCAATCCATGGAGGAATGCTAAGATATCCGTCTCTTTTAGATTTCAACTTCAAGTGCTGTGTGAGTTAGCCCCAGTTATGGAAGATGGCAAACGAACCAAACCACTATTATTGAAGTAGGTACACCGCTGATATGCCTTCTGCGTCTAGGTGAACATATTCTTAAAGTACATTTTCAATCCATAGTCATCAAAACATTTGTTTTTTTTCTTCCACATAATGTCACAGTGATCTCCAGAAAATGACACACCTTATCAGACAAAGTACGCTTTGTATTATAAAGGACGGTACGATTTATAATGAGTCATTCAGTTCATAATACGTCATTTATTCTAAACATTCTACGTAAATTGTAGTTATTCAAAAAACATCTTGCTGAAAATAATTCAGTAGCTTAGGGGTCATCCATAAGTACGTCACATAAAAATGTTAACCCCTCAACCCATCCTTGTTACAGGTTGTCACATTTTCGAAGCCCTCTCCCACTTGGTGTGACATCAAGAAAATCGCAGTTTCTTTTTACTGTTTTATGTAATTAGTACGTTAAAAAAAGGACAAAAAATAATAATTTTGTTATGTGACGTCACAAAGCTTTTGACTGCCCCATGGCCGTTGTCACACCATGTCACATTTTGGTGATTAAACACCCCCCCCCTTGCGTGTGTTGTAATTTATGGATGGCTCTAAGGAGATAATAAATCGGTTGATAATACGTCATTTATTACATACATTTATACGTTAATTGTAGAATTCTAGGTAATGGCTCACTGAAAATAAAAGATATAATACCTAAAAATAAAGCATAATAGGTGTAAAAAGAACTGATAGGATTCGCAAAGCCGAAATAGGAATGGGCTGGGCATGTGGCTCGAATGGACCCGTAAAGGTGGGCCAACGCTGCGACTTCCTGGCGGCCCACCAATGACCGTCGACTGCCCATCAGACCGAGGAAGAGGTGGCGCAACGATTTGGATACCTTTGCGGGCAAGTTGTGGATAAGATTGGCCCAGAAAAGAAGAAAATTGATCAAGAAGGGGGAGACAGTTGCCTTGCAGTGGGGCACAATAGGGTTATAAATAAAAATTTATAAAATCTTAAAAATCTTACTCGTGTCGCCATCTGTTGTCGTTATTACACACTTAGAACTATGTGATCCAAAGCACGTAGCCCATCGGGAAGGTAAAATATAACCGATATAACCGATAAGAACAATCGTAAAAATTATCCAATACACGGTAGAATCGATTAGCATTTATCAACTGATAAGGATGTACGTAGGTAAGTTAAATATTTGGGCGTAACGCATAGTAGTACTAGATGAAACATACTCGAGTAACCGCTCGATGTATGGCGTTAATTATCGACTCTTATTTATTTAAAATTCCTATTATGAAATGCATTTTTAAACATTATCTAAAAAATATATACTGGCAATACCGGCAGCGGGGCAAACAATCGGTGGCTAGGGTTCCAGATTGAGAAACAATCTCACAATATGTGCCGCCTCAAGCAATACAGATTATAAAACCAGCTTATAGAGTACTCTACCAGTGGTAGAGGTAGGAGCAAGGGGTATACCAGCAAAATCCCTGTACAAGCTACTAAAAAACCGTGGCTTGTCAAGAATGAGGGATGTACTCTGTAACAACCGCTACAGAGATTATTAAAGGAATTATGTGGCCCAGAACGTGTCAAATCTAGTTTATATACAAGGGTTCCGTATCTGATGCGCGATAAAGGTATTTGTTAATGACCTTCAAAGTTATTGTCCGAATTCGCCCAAAATAATTTTCCTAGTCAGTTTGTAGCATGCCCTACCAACTTGGAAGATTTCAAGATTCTACTTGTAATAATTTGGTTATCCTAGTGGGGACTACCTTGCGGGCCGACAGACGGACGGAAGGACGAGCAGAGCGAACCTATAAGAGCTCGAGACGCCATGACGGCGCTGGTCACGTATCCAAACAATTTATATTAAAATTTAGGACAGGTAACTCGCTTGGCGACGGTTTGGCGGCTTCACCGAATTAGAAGCGTAGCTACGATTACTACTGGCTTATCATTTGGCAACCGCAGATATCCATGGCTAGTAGTCGGTGACGTCACCATGGCGTCTCGGTGAGGTAGGAGCCCAAGGGTTCCTTATATGGTATGGCTGGCCCGTTGGCGCAGTGGGCAGTGACCCTGCCTTCTGCTCCGGGGGTCGTGGGTTCGATTTACACCTCGAGTCTGGGTGTATTATCCATATGTATGTAATTATATATAATCCTTTGCAATTTAAGCGGACTCTGGTACTAAAACGGGATAACGCTAGGTAGAAGACAATTCTTGCAGCAGTGATATTAAAATCGTGGGTGCGTCAGACAGATGCCGTAAGATATTACGTCCGTACAACGTTGATTTCAATTTTGTTAGCATAGTAACTCATTATTATGTAAGGCTGTTTGTCTTACTGATTACGAGTATTAATAGATTGCTAACGTTTTAGCACTCGATCATATTATATATTTACCGTGATAAAACGTTTATTATACACGTTAAGAAAAGTGTATTACGTGCGATTAAAATGAGGAAAAAATGACCATATGTGAGCCTAGTGGCACATTGTGTTAGACTGCACGTCACTAAACTTTGGCGACGAAACGAATTTTGATGCAATGTTTTATGCATATTTGGGTGGGTTACAGGTGATTTAGATTCACGGTTAAACCCAACAGCTATCAGTGCGTTTAGGTTTAAGAAGGCGCTAGTATCTAAACATGTAATTCTGTACTCAAGTAAGTCTCACTCAAGAAACATATATAATTAAAGCTTTGGTAAATATTTAAATTATGGGCTGTCATAAATCAGTTAATGTCTAATTTATATGCATTAGAATTGGGAGCGTGGGGTATTAACGAAGATTCTAGACATACATAAATCTTTTGTATAAGGTTATCGACTCTTCTGTAGAAGTTTCTAAGTCGTGTTGGTTTAGAATCACCTTAGCTAGTTTTACCGATTTTTTGCGAAGCAAGGGCGTTGCCAGAGGAAGCAGGTAGGGGCAGCTGTACCCCTCCCCCTTCCCCCTAATGAATAATAAAAATGATAGCCAAGTCCATATAAATCAAACCTGACTCTATTTACATAACTCTTTAGACTGATACAGCAAATGTCACAGGTAGAAATTCGAAAGAATGTTCTAATAATTGTTCTATTCCCAGCATTCCGTTCGCGCTGTAATTCTAAGTTGTATTTAGAATTCATACTTTTCCATCGTCCATTTTGGGCTGCACTCCCCCTCCTCCCATTGGCTCATGGCTAGTCAGTGGCTGGCCACGCTCTAGTCGCCATTTTTACTTCGACTTCGAAGTAATTTATTTGGAAGTAATTTTTACTGACCTTCTATTTCGTCAGGTTGCGCACTCCTCAGAGAAGGTATCTTCAGCTTATCAGCAGCTTCCTGGCACTGAGCTCGTCGCTGTGGATACTCGCTGCCAGTCAGCTGATGCTTTACATTGGAATTCACCACCAAGATGTCGGTATTCTCTGAGTCTATAAGTATATGCGAAGAGTCGAGTGATCTGAAATCAAAAATATTCTCCGCGTTGTTTTTATTTAATAAGGGGCAAATGGGAAGGTGGTTTTAATAAGTGTATATAGATGCACCTGGACCATTGCGTTACCAAACAGTTGGCAGATGAAACTGGCGTTTGAGTAGATAGTGTGCTAAACTGTTCTGAAATGCCCTAATCCTTCAAGGGGTATGGGAAACATACACGTGTTCACGTTAACTAGGGTATTTTTTTAATATAAAACAAGGGGCCAACGGGTAGATGGTTCACCTAAGTGACTACCGCCTAAGAACAACTGCAACACCTAGGTGCTCGTAGATGCCTTGCCGGCCTTTGAGAAATGAGTATCTTGGAGGAAAGTCATATCCGTTCGGAAAGACCGAAGCTGGTAACTGATTACACAGATAAATTGTGCGATTCAAGAAGTTTATAGAAAAGCGCGCGTTTGCGGACTTAAGGACATTGAGGTGATGAGGGTGGAATTTCTAATTCTGTCGAGATGTCCTGTGGTGGAATTCAGCTGCCAGTATAAATCCGAACAATGCAATCATATGTATTTATTTATTTAATACAAAGATATACCGGCAGCATGTGGAAAATATATTTTAAAAGTTAATTAATTATGATTACAGTTCAATTTCAAACGCTACAGTAGGTACATACAGCGTTTAAATACAAACTAGTCTCCAGGCGTCAGAAAGCAAAATGGACACAATCTACAAAGATAGTTCTGGAATTTTGGAAGAGAAATTTCAAATTTGGAAGGGAAAAAATGTATTGGTATATATGTATTCAATAAGGCTTGTATTTTGATGTAAAATGTATACCGGCAGTCTATTAACAAAGCGTGGTCCTTCTTCCCGAGAGTGACAATAAACTGGTCCATAATTCCACACGGCATTCCTGGAAATTGGTGCTCTGCTTTTTGACACAACATTGCTTTCTTCACTGGACTGTAAAGGATAAATACTTAATGAAATGAAACAAGTTGGAAAAACTAAATTACTTTCCACAAATATGATCTCGATACTAAAGATGCGCCGACTTTTATGCCATAACTTGCTCATGCGCAGTTGACATATCCGGTACTGCGCAGGCGCGACCGGGTTGCAGCATTACACCGATTTTCCCTCGTATTCATTCGCGGATTAAAGCAAAGTAGTTTAGCTTCTCATGCACTTCCCTGGTTGCCGCTGCCAGCATCGGAATACTGGGAGTCGACATATCGAGCGACGTTCGGTTCGCGGTCAAATGAAAGAGAAGACTAAATTAGCCTCTAAGAAGCTTGGCGTCCTCAACAGGCCATTCATTTTCATGCCAGCCCGTCGTTTGGAACTGTATAAGGATGCGCAAGTTCAGCATCACATAGAGTACTGCTGTCATCTTTGGGCGGGGATCCCCCGATATCAACTCCTTCCACTTACTTGCTTCCTTCCATTCAACGTAAAGCTACCCGAACCGTCAGTGAATCATGTCTTTCCGATCGGCTCGATCCTTTGACATTGCGGAGAGCTATGGGTTCATTCTGCATCTTTTGCCGCATGTAGCACGGGGAGTGCTCCGAGGAATTAGCCGGACTTATACCGGCAGCCGAATTCCCTCGACGTTTTAAAGTCCACAACCTTGTGAATTTCCTAGAAATTTCTTACCTCGCGCTACATGTGTATGGAGTCAGTTTACCAGCTCCGGTATTTCCGAACCGATACGACTTTCGGGACCTTCAAGAAAAGAGCATAGTCATTCCTTAAAGGCCAACATTGTAACTGCGAGCTTCCTGGCGTTGTCACTCAGGTGAACCGTCGGCCCGTTATTACAAAAAAGGGGAACGGAGCCATGACAATGCTCCTTATATATAAGTGTTCTATACACGTTTCCATCCATAAATATTCAATAACTTTTGTGCTCAACCCTAATTCCTAAATGAGCTCACATTGATAGAGCTCGGTCATTCTAAAACTGCACGCCTCTCCAAATGCAACCTCACATGCAAAATGTGTGTAGACGAGCTCGTCGTTTGAATTTAGAAATCATTGCACAATAGGCACCATAATATAGGAATATGAAATATTAAAAAAAAAAAATTAATATTCTTGAATGTAATCTAGGGTTTCTTAATAATTTTTTTTTTCAGTTTTCGCCAAACGTGGTATGAATTACAATACATGGTAATGGTACACCATTTCTTTGACGAACAGGGAGTCCATATCATAACGATAAGACTGTTGACATTAAAGGACAGGAGATTGTCAGTATTGACGACGATATTTGCATGTTTACGGGAAAGTTAAATTTATTCAAAGTTGTTACTGAAAACTAGTTGCTCTTGAGCTATATTTTCTTATATAAATAACTAGCTGTTTCTCGCGTCTTCGCTCGTATTAGATTAAACTTGCCGTTAGACCTCCTTAATATGGCCTTATCCAAAAATCTAGTCTTACCGACCATCTACCAACTACGTCCCTACCAGATTTCATCTTTATACGTCTCCCGGTTTCTAGTTTTCATGTTACCTTTCGCACTTATATACATACAGTAGTAATGCAAGCTCAGGTATAATTATTTCATTATTTAAGTATGTAATAAATATAGAAAGTAGTTCCACCAAAATATGATATATCGCATTGGGATAGGCGAATTATGTTTACAATATTATCTGAAATTGGGCATGAATATGGTGATATGTCAATACCAGGTTTAATGTACTATAGTATAACTAACTTTTAACCATGGGAAAAATAATTCGAACAATTTTTGTATTACTCTAAGCAATTAAAGTTTGTTGAACACATTTTATTTTATTATTATTTATTCACTTCATAATAAAGACATACAGCAAATATAACAAATCATCGCGCCCTTAAGCCCAAAGGACTCGTCTGGGCACTGCACATTCTTCCCAAATACCAAATAAATCAATCTTAAACTATGTACCTACCTACATACATATATATGTATGCGTCAATTTTAAATTTCACAAAATGTTTACCAAATAATAAATGATTCTGTAGTAGGGTAGATCAGAAATCACATATGAATGCTAAATTATGTTACTTTAAATCTCCCATGTCGTGAAATCTGCCTCTACCTGTCATATTTTAACTATTTGTTATTTAATCTCTTTTAATTTTGACGCACAAAAAGCGTAGAACTTCATATAAACTTGCGAGATCCCTCTGCGCTCTCCCAAAAAGATATAATCTGTTACTCTTACGTATCTATTGTAACATGTATCATTTGTCTTCTTAATAACACAATCGTGGTAAACCAGATTGGATAGACGATATACTGGTGGCTGGTAAAGAGGAGACGCTGTTCGAAAAAGTTAGTTCATAAATGCATTTCCCAGCGTAAAAAACTGGTCAGGTTTTTTTTTTTTTTACAAGGGGCAGACGAGCAGGCAGTAGGCACCGAAGTGCCTACCGTCTCCCATGGACATCTGCACGACCAGAAGGCCTGTAGATGCGCTGCCGGCCCTTAATGACGAGTTTAGGCCACCGGGAAGGCGTATATTACATTGTTTTTGGCATTTAAAAATAATAATAATTTTACATTTTTGGGTTAGCTCCTATAGGTACACGAGAAGTGGAACAGATTTTTTCATTCAACCCCAACGTGGGGCTTTTTTATTATAGTTACCACTTCAGAGTAATTGGCTTTCAAAGTGTCTTGCAAGGTACCCATCTAGCATTTCCAAGTTGTTATAACATGCTAAAAACTCATTAGGAAAATTATTTTGAACCAAATCGGACAACCACTTGGAAGTTATTTAACAAATATGTTTTTCACGTAATAGATACGGAACCCGAGTATATTAGCGTGTCTTGACACGCTTTAGGCTATTTTATATAAAATACCGTAAGTCTGGTTGTTCCGGAGCTCATTCAATTAGTTGTGACAGTCTGTTATTAATAAATAATTTAACGTTTTATTGACTTACGTAAGAACCAGCTGTAATACTTATACGACCTTTACAATATTAAATGCATAGTTTTGCATAGTTTTTTGTAATCTGAGTATGCAACATATCTGTTATTTAAGACTAGCATCCACGTTACGGTGTACCGGATTGATTTCTGTTCAGGTTTGCCTGCGCAGTCAGACGTAAAACCGGTAACGGGTATGGGGATATTCCGGTGTTTAACAGAAAATGTATTGACGATTGATATTCGATTTTGCGTTGGTCGCCTGCCCAGCTTCAAATGAGTGCATCATACGCTCCGATCTTCATGCACAGGTATGCCTGCATAGTTTGGCCTCTCCGGTAAACGTAACGTGGAAGCCACGCATTTGAGTATACATAAGCAAATTGATATGATATAATTTAAGAAATAAGTATATTCTTTATTTTTATTAATTTTTTACACCAGGCTGAATGTCTGTTTTGAATCTTAGACCTTAGGTTCCAAAAAATCCAAAGCTATGTCGCGAGAAACTTTTGCGCAAAGGTTTAAAAAGCTTCAGCTTGTTAAATTAAAATTTGCCGAAACAAAACTGAATTTATATCTAAATGAATTTGTTAAATAAAATACAGGGGCCCACGAAACGAACCGTCCTGCATAGTTTTCACGCTACAATGAATAGTGTCGGGTTTGCCGGGGTTTGCCTCCAACATTACTATACGCTTTTGTTATAAAAATTGCATGGAAAATATAAAAATGTCGATTTTATTTCTATCGTTTTTTCCCACGTTAGAACGCCCTCCGAAAAGGAAAAACACAGTTAAATCTACTTTTCATTCAAATACATCGCTGTTTATTTCCATTTTTTAAACTTTGCTTTCTAAATATGTAGTATCAAAGTTTAACAGTGGTATAAAATTCGCGCCACTTGTTTTTCTTTTCGAATATATTTGGTCAATTTTTATTTTTAGCCAGTATCTTTTTGATCCAATGTATATATTTTGTATGAAACTTAATGAGAGACATTAAACCTCTGTGGTAAATTTATACGAAAATAAAAAAACAATGCAGTACTGAAAAATAATGCAATAATGGATTTTCCCACAACATTATTACACTGTTTTGGTACTAAGCATAAAAGACGTCCTTTCTGATCGATTATGTAGTGAGTAATGATACATTACTGTGTAGTTGGAAGAAAAAGATTTATATCAATATCGACATGTCCCTCTTTAGTTGTGGTTTTCGTCAAAATATCACAAACAAAAAAAAACACTGGTATTTTTCAAGTATTTTTTCCGTAAAAAACTTATTGTGAGTATGACGCAAATTTAATATTGATATGGAGACTTCTTTGTAGACATAAAACCCTAAGCTGGTGTAGACATCTACACCAAATGTATACATACCTGTATACATATACCTACTGATGGTATTCTGCGTAATTATAACTATAATATGAATTTTTTACCTAATATTTTTCAGCTTTAAATACACATCTACATCTTAGCTTTGCTTATAATATAGTGCATTTGTCAAAATTAATATTGTCACCTGGCGTTAAAGTTACTGCACGTACCAGACCACTATACATCCACGACGCATCATCCCATATGTCACATGTTATATCCAAGACTATTCTTCTTGAATGACTGATGACCAAAGTTTCTAGAGGAGCGATTTGTAAATATTATATAAAAAGCAATTTGATAAAGTATTATAGTAGTTATTTAATGAAACGCGTACTTAGAAACTTTTTTATCTGTGGACTTTGTCTAATCTGTGATATCTGGTATCTCTTCTAATCACATTTTTTCTTTATTTTAAAAAACTGAATTCAGGCTTAGGAAAAACTATATAAGTTAAAATATTTTTGTATCATTATGAAGGTAAACTTAAACAGTGATAGAAAATTTAAATGGCCGAACGAAACGCGACAACAACACAATCATCAGACGTGAAACTGTTTTGCAAACTGGTCCCTCTCCCCATGTTGATAAACTCTTCGTGTTTCTCGTCTTAAGTTTGCGATATCCCAACTGTTTAATGCACAGATTAAGCAAAAAATATAGAGATAACATAAATATTTAAAAATTACATACCTATTTCACTAGGTGACTTTATTAAAGCTTCATTAATAACTAGCAGCATCCCGCGACTTTGTACGAGCGAATAAAGTGACTTTGTTAAATTTTGACGATTTTTTGTGCGGAACCCTAATTATTTTTCAACAACTATAGTAGCCTACGTTAGTCCTCGTAACATCAGCAATCTGCCAGCGAACGGCCCATTGAATATCATATACAAATAGTCAAAAACAAAATATCTACGTTATAAACACGTTACATACAGACACTTCTATTTTAATTATATGTATAGATTATAGATATAGATATGTATAGATGTATAAAAAATGGTCAAAATAATTCATAATTCGGATTACCGCATGTACAGACATTACGTCAGCTTAAATCATAACAGGCGAACTAATTAATTACCGCTAAAGCTCTAGCACGTGTAACGTAAACAGCCAACTGGGTCATTTATGTATTTATCCTCACATAAAAGGCATGAATCAGGCCTTTGTCCGCATTGAAACCGCTGATTTCATCGGACACGCCATCTTTGTTTTTTGACGGGGCTAAAATAAACGTGGTATGAACGGCGGTAGTGAACAGTGGGACTGCCATGCCGGCTAGTGGGCAAACACCGCAGGCGCCGCGCCAAAGCAAACACGACGGGTCAATTAACTGCCGTCTGCGCCTTGCCCGGGCCGGCCCAGGCGTACATTAACCGAACAAATATTTGTGGCAAATGTCAAATTTATTGCTGGGATTGGTCAAGGTTGGAGCGGCGGTGGAACATTACTTGGAAGGAGCTATTTAAATGTAATTTTTTAAGCCATGCGGTACTCTTCAAGCATTAAAGTGCCCAAGAGCGTGTCAAGACACGCTTCAATAGAAGGTTCCGTATCTTATACGCGATAAAGATTATTTTAAATACCTTTAAAGGTTATTGTCCGATTACGCTAAAAATAATTTTCCTAAAGTCTTACTATGTTATATTAACATGGACAATTTCACATCTCTAAGTCTAACAATTTGGCAGTGCTAGGATAGGGGGATCATCTCAGAAACTATAAGGGCTCCTACTAGTACTACGAAACCCTAAAAAGGAGCGAGGAATATGGGGAAACCCGTTAAGAACGAAGTCGTATGGTCATATTAAGAAGAGACTGTTAAACTTTATAAGGAATATGGCATTACGATTCATTATCTCGAGGATAATATGATGTACTGTCAGAAGAAATGGACAGAGCAGGTAGTAGTACTGTTTTTTTTCTTATCTGCCTTTTTTTGGTAAACTAATGTTTATATTTAATGTAAGGATATGTTATAGCGGCTCCACATTATTGCCGTGAATTCAAGGCGTAAATTTACGCCGCGAATTCACAGCACAGCTCATGCTCTCCACATTCACGAGATGCTGACAATCGTTCGTGAAACTCGCCGCGAAATAGACGTGAAAGATGCTGCTTGCTGAACTTTTAAATTGCCTTATTATATGATTAAAACTGTCTTTATTTACTATAAAAATTGTATTTCAGACTTTCTATACAGAAGCAGTTATCAGAATTATATTGATGTAAATTATTATATTGAACCCAGTGGCGAAATTTAATTTCACGGGACCGTGAATGTGGATGTCTACCCGTGAACGCCACGTGAACCCTTTGTCGCGGGACAAAATACTGACTCTGTTCGGGGAACAGGCGTGAACGCGCGCAAACCCTGCGAAAACCGTCCACATTCACGTTCACGCCTGTTAACGGAGATTCACGGCACTAATGTGTAACCGACATCAGAAATTTTATACACTTTATTCTCTCTACGGATTAGCTGGAATTCTCTAATATTTTTGGTCGTGACAGTGATAGTTTTAGAAAACTCAACCCAACGATACTCGACAAGATTTATTAGACAGGCGACCCAGTTTTGTGGGACAGTGAGGTCGCTATATAAATGGTATATATATTATTTGAATAGATTTAGGTCTACGATGCAGAAATAGAAAATGATTTAGAATTACTTAACCTTTATTTATTTATTCAATATTGTTTTCCATGACAAGAAATAAATAGACAGCAAAAACAATATCATCGTTGCTTTAGTGGGATGCACACAAATATTGGATTGAAAACCAATTATATAATGTATATAATCAAACAGTAAAAACAACCTTCTTTCTATCGTTATGTCGGTTAAGTACCAGGGTCCGCTTAGATTGCAGAGGATATGGCTGTGGGGCGAGTTAAAATGACCGATTGCCATCTGACGTCATCCTCGGAACCCCCACGGTCTCTGCAACCTTACGACTAATATCACAAAGTGACATGCCAGCGATACTTCTATAGGCTTCTTCAATAAATAAATGGGCTATCTAATACTGAAAGAATTTTTCAAAGAATAGATGCCCTAAAGATGAAAGATTGCAAAAACCTATAGTACTGCAATTTATATTCATCAGCCGATCGTGTGAAAAATCATTTTAGATATACCACCGTTTCACGGTAATAACTTTTCCATGAATCCAATTTTTTTTTTTAAATAAACATATCTGTATGGCCTTTTCCTGGAGGAATAAAATTATTTATAGAGTGTCAGACAACTTTCAACAAATATGGCGCATCGATCTCGTAAAAGATTACATATGATTACTTATTTAATTACGCCTAACACCATATATGGTTATAAAAATGTCCAGTAAGGAAAAACATAGATAATCGTGATTATAAATGATTTTATTATGTTTTAATCAATTAAGTCATGGAGCGTAGAAAAAATTCTACGAATGGGTAAGTACCTGATTGGGTTTTTTTTGAAAATAACGATTTTTACTATAGTTAGTGCTTCTATACTAAATACATGTATATTCTAAACGATAATTTTTAACGGATTTTAATATAACTGTATTCTTGTATGATATTTGTGTCTTCTTTTTATAAAACAAGGGGCAAACGGACAGGCGGTCCACCTAATTGACTACCGATGCCCATGGACAACTGCAGCACCAGAGGGCTCGCGGATGCGTTGCCGGCGTTTGAGAAATGAGTATGCTCTTTCCTTGAACGTTCCTAAGTCGTATCCGTTCAGAAAAACCGAAGCTGGCAACTGATTTCACAAAGAAATTGTGGGAGGCAAAAAGACTAGAAAAGAGCACAGTTGTGGACTTTGGGACATCGAGTTGATGAGAGTGGAATTTCAAATTTTTTGACTGACTAGACTAGCTAAAAAATTTTCACCTCGTCTTTCTCTGTAACACTTGGTCGGTGACCCGTGTTATGTGAGATATTTACCCCTTAGTAAGCGAGAGTAAAAACTTCAAAATAATAATAATAATCGATAACTAAGTTTCAGTAACATTTAACTATATGAGAATAATGCACTTATTAGAAGTAATTGAAAAAAAAAACAGATGCCTGATTTATCTCTAAACTAATCCATCACTTGCTGATATATCGAAATAATTTATTCCATAAACAGCAGTCGAGTCAGAGATGAATCTGAGATCAATCTGTGAGAAATCCATTATAAACATTCCAATTCAGTACATTATCTAATTACGCGCACATTAACAGGTATTATGCGGGTGATCAAGCTATTACACCAGTGTATTTGTTTTTTTTTTATTATAATATCATTAGAGCACAAAGAAAAGGGAACTTTAGTAAGATACCCCAATTTTAATACTACAAAATTAGTTATAGGAAAAGGTAGAATTTGTAAAATATGTCAACTGAAATTTTGATCAGTAAAAAAGTAGTGCTTTGTTAAACAAGTCAAAGTCCCTGCTACAATATTCAATCCAGCAGGAAAACGGAAATTTAGTAAAATATTCTAACTTCACTGCTACAATGTTTAGGTCAGTGGGAAAATGAAGGATTAGTAAAATACGTCAAATTCACTGCTGCAATGTTTGGACTAATAGGAAAATGGAGCTTCTGTAAAATACGTCAACTTCATTGCTACAATGTTTCGATCATTGGGAAAATAGAGCTTCTGTAAATTAAGTCAACTTCATTGCTACAATGTTTCGATCAGTGGGAAAATAGAACTTCTGTAAAATATGTCAACTTCAGTGCTATATTGTTTAGATTAGTGGGAAAATAGAGTTTCTGTAAAGTACGTCAACTTCACTGCTACAATGTTTACATCAATGGGAAAAAAGAGCTTCCGTAAAATACGTCAACTATGAACGTATATAGGTACGATATCTGATAGGAACCTACCTTGTA
The DNA here is from genome assembly GCA_024363005.1 of Charaxes varanes. NCBI lineage: Eukaryota > Metazoa > Arthropoda > Insecta > Lepidoptera > Nymphalidae > Charaxes > Charaxes varanes. The sequence continues at coordinate 42,545 of JANCMC010043070.1, read as the reverse complement.
TACGTTAATATGCAATTAGTAAAAAAAAAAAATGATTTTATTGTTAAAACCAGCACTGTAATTTTATTTATTCGTATATGTATTTTCACAATTTATGCCTAATTTTTACCAACAGTGAAGCTGCACACGAAGTGGGCCTCGTATATTGAATTATAGATCACGGTGTGCCAACAATTCGGGGACATTTTATGTGTGTGTGACACGTACGGATGTAACGCAATGTGCGCGTGTGTGTACATGACCGCGACAACGGCGGTGTTTGTCAATACCGCCCTCGCTGCGATGATCCCGCCCTCCTCTCTAACCACCCCGTGTCACCCTTTGTTTGACACACTAGCCACCCTCAAACATGTCCGCACCCGCACCCGTGCATTGTTCACTCCCATTGTCAAATAGCTCACCCTTTGGTGGTGTATCCCTGTGTCAGATAATTGCTTGTGTCACGCTGCGATATATACATAAATATACCGACGCCATAATAAATGTCGGTGAGGCAAATGTTACTGAAGCTGTTCTGACCACAATTCAAATGATTTTTCAATAAGTATATTTGTATGGGAAAAGCACCGCACATACCTATACACTGTGTCCATCTAGCATTCAGCACTGTTAACAGTTAAAGAAAATTCAGTTCGTCAACCACCATGTAACCGTCAACACGTCTTTTAATTTACCACACCTCAAACAATATTGTATAGCACCACAATACTGTATATTTCCCCGCGCACATGCACGAATACGACGCGAGATGGCCACTTTCTTCGTAATTCCAAGGAATTAAAAACAATTGTTTTATAGAAGTTGGAGCTAGATATTAATTGATCGCAGTAGCGAGTTTTACGGTCAATTTAAATACGGAGAGTTTCCGATAACGCAGACAAGGTACAGCGGGCCTCTGGTTATTTCAACTAGCGCAGACTAAATCTCCTTGGAGTGATCGAGCCAGGGCCGGCCCATAAGGCGAACGGAGCGGCCGCTCCAGGCACCGAGTCGTTAGGGGCGCCCTAATATGCGATTGTTTTAAATATATTTTACATTAAAAAATATAAACAGTGCAAGTAAGGGGAGCACCATAAATGGATCTCGTTTCATCCCAAACTTAACGTCAAGCCGGTACTGGGCGAGCGTTCGATAAATGAATGATTGAATAAATAATTTATTTTATACTTCACTAATATAGTAAAGTGTGCATACGAGTATGAAATAAAATGTTGTAGGTATATTTCGATGATTTTATTGCTCCGATTCTAGCATAGGCCTCCTTCATCCCCTCCTAATTCAAGAAGAGATAAATGGCAGGGACGCGCAATAGCGGTGGAGAACGTCCATCGTCTGTATCAATCACCCAGGGCGGGGGATCGTAAGGAGGGAAGGGGGGTGAAGAATTTAATTTGGCAGCCGCCCCTCACCGCGCAAATTAATTTTAATCGTCGTCATTAGAGGAGCCGCCATTGCGCTGGTGCCTTTCAAGTCGCCGCGGAACTTTTTGCTTAGCCCATAATCGCTTCCCGTGCGCACCGACTGACCGCGTCTATGGCGCTTCTTCTACCACTATCCCCCCTTTCGATCGCGAGATATTTTTTCTCAGAAGCGATGTCCGTAGATAGTATTAAAGTCAAAGGGGCCGCCGCGTGAATTATTATAATCAGCGATCGCCAGACGTCTGTAGCATTTTTCGGCGCGATAAGCCTCTCAAATTCTACCTATTGATGATTTTAAAGTACTACTAAAGTCTAATTACAATTAAGCTAAATTCATATTTTGTACTTGCATTATATGATATGACTTTTAGGCATTAATAAGTGTGAGATTCTCATAACTTGTGCTAAACCCAAACTCTTTTTTTATAATTAATGTTGTTCCTTATGCCGGAGCCAGACATAGCTCAAAGTGTTTATACATTTTTGTTCATTGAAGACTACAAAGTACTACAAAACTTTGTAAAACCCAAAGTCTCCGGCTACACTATATGATCATTGATATGATCATTCATATAAAGCTATGTCTGGCTCCGACATTATAGCATCAGCCAATCAAACAACCAATTGCCACTTCGGAAATTATAATTATTCGGTAACACACAGAACGATCATATGTTATATGTAAAAGAATTTTATGTCGACGTTACAAGCAGACACTCATATGATTTATGTGTATATCATTATGCTAATCTATATATTAATACGTGACGGCAAAATGTTCGGTACCGTTTTACAAAAATTGCGTCGGACAAGTATAAAATTTGGCACAATTATAATTTACTAGCTGTGTTCGCGACTTCGTCCGCATAATACAAAATAAAAAATATACAATTTTGGCGTGATGATTTATAGCTTATAGCCTTCCTCGATAAATGGGCTATCTAAAACTGAAAGATTTTTTCAAATCGGACCAGTAGTTCCTGAGATTAGTGCGGTCAAACAAACTCTTAAGCTTTATATGTTAGTACAGATAGATATAGGGGAGAGAGAGCGATCGCTAATATTTTTACAAAATATGCATTATTTACATATCAAATTATTAAAGAGAAACCTCACGCACACCAATACGAAACGATTTACACACACGTATATAAATTTTACTCTTAAGTACCAAAGCGTAGTAACAACTTCTCAATGAAAAACTTACAATGAATTTCGTTAATTATGGCATTTAACGTGATTTAATTGTCAAATAAATGTCGTTGTTTCGTCATTTAAATATGCATATGTTACGGAAATCTAAAGATTTCTGGCCATATTTCGACCAACAAGCGATCTGTAGTATAACTAAATACGTACTAACATTAATGGTTAATGTGAGGTGGGATTGAGACAAACAGAGGGTAACAACACCACAAGTCAACCGGAGCGCAGCGCTTTGTTAAGTCACCACCACAAAGCGCCTAATCATCACAATTAAAATATCCGCGCTTCGCGTCGACGGAATGTCTTTGAAAGTTGAATACACGAGATGAACCCTGCCTTCTCTCCCCCCCTCCGCTCCACCCTGCCCGGACGAACCCGCCGCTATTCGTTATTTATTCTTTCATCGCGCACAACATCGCCGCTTTGATTCGGCCGTCGCCGAGGAAGAATGTGATCAGTCAATGGCAATAAAATTAATGAGGACCATCATAAAACAACGCTAAACGACGCCCCAGCCTGTGTAGCTATTCTTTTGTTTTCTTTTCGCCTATCGCCGTATCTAAGTATATCTACCATTGCGAGGCGTTCTACGAAATGCGAATACGGGAAACCAGGCACGCTCAGAGTTGTAGACGGATGTGTTTGTCTGAAACGACTCATGCGGTAAGTATATAGGTCTCAAAGAAAGGAACTTAGTTTAGAATTAGCAACCTGATGATAATGTAGAAAAATGTAAAATTAGCAACATAATGATTATGAAGAATTAGTAGCACAATGATAATGTAGAATTAGCAACATGATGATGGTGTAGAAAAATGTAGTATTAGCAACCTGATGATGGTGTAGAAAAAAGAAGAATAAGTAACTTGATGATGATGCAGAAAAATGTAGAATTAACAACTTGATGCGGTATAGAAAACTGTAGAATTAGCAAATCGATGATGGTGTAGAAGAACCCAGCTTTGGGTAGTGCGAAGTCAGACAGTGAAGTAGACACTGGATTGATTTTTAGTTAAAGTAATTCTCCGATCTAAAATAAACAGATTTAAAGAAATAGAGAAATTTTTAAAGACCTAAACGTTTTATTTTAGTTAATCGAGAAAAATATGGAATAATTGGCTTATTTCCAAATTCATTACGTTATAGGTGAAAATAAATTATATACATAGATAAATAAAAATAAATTGCCAAAATGCATGTAAGCCCACAACTTCCGAACAAGTGAACAATATTGAACAATACTTCATTTTGTAGTGTTCATTATTGTTAGGAAAAGGTTTGTTTACGTAAAAATGACAGTCTGTCTGTTTGTTACGGGAATTTTTCGAAAATATTGAAAACGATCAGGTAGGCCGAGGAAGAGGTGGCGAGAAGACTTGAACGCCTTTGCGGGAAAGAAATGGATTCAAACGGATCACGAAAGGAAGGTATGGTGGGAAAGGGAGGAGGCCTTTGCCCAGCAATGGGACAGTACAGGCTAATTAAAAAAAAAGAAATATTAGGTTAGTGACCACACGTTCGCACTGGACGTCTGCCTGGTCCGCTAGCTTATAATACAATAAAATAGAAAATATAACGTTTCTTGGTACCCCTACATATCCTGTCGCAGAGTTAATGTAATTTCTTGCAGTCGTCCACATTCTCGTCAAATGTACATATTTTATCCTAGTCTTAGACCTGTTAAGTTTCGTCATTAACTTTTTTATCGTAGCCGCAACTCGGGGAGCTGTAAGTTATTTAATTCAGATACGTCTGACGGCTGCTTTTACCTACATAATATTTATTATTAAGCGTAATTGTGAAATACGCATAGCTATTTATATCATCAATATTAGACGAGCTATAAATTTGAGACCAGTTAATTGTATTTGCAGTATTGTTTATTCGTGCAATCGGGTAGAAACCAAAGGAGCCTCTAATGGTATACTTGGGGCAAGATGTTGATGAGGGCCCTGCTGGGTTTTAGTGGGCATTTTGGCAGTGCTAGCTTGTTTCACACTCCCGTTGAAAAATACTTCTAGACTGTAGGGCCTATTTGCGAACGGGGTAGGCCGTAAAAACATTTCCTAGCGAAAATAAAACTGTTCGGAAACAATGGAGCTGGCAACTGGTATATGACTATATGTAGCTATATATTTAGAAAGTTTTATTGAATTAGTAAAGATACTGACCGGGCGGCGCTGGATAGGAGTAGGGCGAGCAGGCGGCTGGGTCGAGGTGCGGCGCGGCGTGCGCATGCGCATGGTGCGCGTGGTGCGCATGCGCCTGCGCGTGCGCAGGCCACTCCACCGGCTTGTACTGGGGAAAATTGATTGTTAACTAAATAAATAACTTAGAATATGCAAATGATGGCATCGTAACAGCTCGCTTACAACAATTTGAACTACAAAAACAGAAATAAATTAATTTAACATAAGCTAGATGATTTAAAACATTAAATCATCAACCACTCCCCGACGACCCTTTCAGAAGTCTAAGAAACTATAGTTTAAAACAACGGGTTCTGTATCACAAGTGTTATTAAATAAAATTAAGATATATTAAAGAGTTATTAAAAAATTAAGGAGTTATTAAATGGATGACCAGGAAGACGCCTACGAAAAAGGAAAATATTCAGACATGGCATTCTGTTTTCAAATCTCTATGCAACTGTATATTTAAGAGGTATGGGCATGAGAACAGGAAGTTTGTAAATTAGAAAAAAAAGTTTAAAACTAAAAAAGCATATTAAATATATTTGTAATGTATTAGTTTTATTAAAACAGATTCTATACTATTACAAATTTGATTCCTTAATCTAAATTTAAGTTAATTAAGGCAGCATAACCGTCTTACATAAATAAATAAAATAAATAATCCTGTATGTTAATTATTTCTGTCAAACGACTTGAGAGTAGCTACGAAGTTACACCTAACACAGGCTCGATATACAATATTTCTAATAATTCTTACTTCTATTTCTTTTTTATTGGTATAGTCATTTTGACATCCGACATAGATATAGAGCCGTAGGTTATAACTGCAGTCGCTGAGTGCATCGGAGATGCGGTAGATGATTTTGAAGTATCATCCGGGTTATCTTTGGGTCCATTTTCATTGCATTTCGTTTCCTTTGGCGGTGATGTTTTTGAGTCTTCTGATGGTGCTGGTTTTTCTTCTTGCGCTGATGTGTCTTTTTGCGGTGACGTTTCTGTTGCCGATGATGTATCTTTTGGCGGTGATGTGTCTGTTGGTGCTGAGGTATCCTTTGGTGGTGTTGTTTCCGTTGGTTCTGATGGATCTTTTGGCGGTGTTGTTTCTGTTGGTGCTGATGTATCATTTGGTAGTGATGTTTCTGTTGGTGCCGATATATCTTTTGGTGGTGACGTGCGTCTGTTTGGTGAGCACGCGCGTCCCCTGCGGCAAGTCGCCAGCCTTCATCGCTTTCGCCTTTAGGAACGCGTCGAAGCCGTATAGCACCATGGCCAGGTAGCCGAAGAACTAAAATTGACGTTATTTTGTTAATTATATCATACTACTTTTTTCTCCGACTTCTCTCCCAAAAATGTTGTTCTATTGGGAGTGGTACTTTTTTTTAGATACATGGTACCCTACGCTTTTTTTTTGTGCCCTTGAGCAAGTAGGAGTAAAATTTGATAAATATTTGATGATCTTGTAAGTTGATGATACGGTTAAGAAGTTACAACGACATGCATATTTCTACTTACTCAAAGAGATTATTTTAAAGTTATAACTGGGTTTAATTGGGAATCTAAGCCATGCAGGGACCTCTCGCAGACATACGAAAGAATTAAAGGTATATACAGATGTAAATAACTCACCCCTGAAGCCGAATAAGCAGCTGATCCAAACGCAACAACTATTGTAGATGCTATTACATAGAGAAAAGCGAGTACGCCACACCCAATCAGTTCTATCTTCAGCCATATGAAGTTGTGGTACTTCTCGACCACATGAAATAGGTACAGGAGCAGCAAGCTCCCACTAAAGAGCAGGCCGAGCCACGCGACGGTGTTGAAGTACACGCCGCGGCCGTTCGACCAGAACGCTGACGATTGTATGCAAATGAATCCAAGCAGGTTGAAGGCCTGTCGAAAATTGTCGTCATTTACCTATGTTATATCTTATTCACATAACTTTATTCTTTTAAAGAAATAAAATAACGAACACTGGGATGACTTTCTTAGCATTCCATGGCTTCACCACACAGGTGCCAGGTCCATCATGGATTGCATGGGACTGAACCATTTCAATGGTTGGGACTTGCAACTCAGGTGTAGGTTTATGAGTACTCCTTAAACTGGCCACTAACACTCACTTTTACTGCCAGTGTCTCCTCCCCTGTCTAGCCTAGTGGTATGATCCTACTGGTGCAGCTTCAGATGTCTTTATTAATAAAAACCTTAAATGATAGTTTTTGAACAGCCAAGGTCTTTTAGTAGGTTGTACAGGGATTTTATATATATAGGATATACCCCTTGCTCCCTACTCTACCTTGTAAAAGCTGGTTCTGTAACTGTTTTCCATATGCTCATTCATTAGTACTTGTTCTTTTATCAGATGGTATTTAGGGATGTTGGTCTCCCATGAAAATATATTATGTAGATTTGCTAATACATTAAATGTAGAGCAGCCAGAATCATTAACGATTCAGTTCTGTCTAATCTGCTCAATCCTTTGACCTCTGTATGACGGGGAGTGCTGTAAGGAAATGTTTGGACTAATTCCAGCAGCTCTAAAAAGCCTGTTGAATTCTATGCATTTCCTCCCATACATATGGGTACCTACGGACAGCTTATCGCGCAATATTTATTTTATAAAAGCGCTAACAGTATACATTGTTACTTTTTATCCTGAACACATCTGTGCATTGTGCATCTACAAGAACGAAAGTAAACATTCTTTGCGAGGCGCTATTCAATAATCGGGTATGTGTGATTTAGTGCGTTGTTGATGTTATCCAAATTCCACACCATTGTACAATACGTCGTTCACAGCAATGCGAAATTCCATTAAGCTCTTTGAGCACGAATGAAAAAACGTTTTGGGAGACTCGCCGCTCTGTAACAGGTTATTGTTCAGGTTTAAGGAGTAACAATAATTCGGTACTGTTTCCAGTTAACCGTGACAAGCTGCGGTGTTGTACCTGCATTGGGTTTTTTTACAGGTCGAGTTGAAAAAAATAGAAATTGTAAGACGCATTGGAAACTAGCTGGTGTTTGTGTTATCGAATAAACTTCCCTTTTATTGGTACCACGCTTTTCAGGGTTCCGTAGGCTTACGGAACACTTATAGTTTTGCTCTGCCCGTCCGTTCCTCTGTCCGCCCACAATGTGCTTCCACAGGTTTCAAAGGCCAAACTATTAAACGGAGAGACTTAAAATTTTCACGTTGATAGAACATGCTAAGAACTCATTAGGGATATTATTTTGAACGAAATCAGACGAAAAATTTTGAAGTTATTTAACAAATACGTTACTCGTGTATCACATACGGAACCGTGGAATTCTTCACTGCAATCGCATTGGATGGTCTATTTACTTGTCTATGTAGAGACCTGTTCACTTAGATTATGGTGAACTTTCAGATTGAAACGTGCGTTGAGGCACAATAGGGAATCAGTGCAGTGATGTGTTTTGTTGCGATGTTGGTGGCATTCACTATTGCACAGATTTTATGTAATGTCCTATATGTGTGCTTTTATTTTCAACGAATAGTTGGTGTATGTGTAAAAGTTTCCAGGAACTACAGTTCCTACATTGGAAATTGCAGTTAAAGGCAAACCTAAAGAACGTGCAGTAACAGCATATCGCTTGCTTTCAAATTAGATAAGATGATCTCAAAAAACGTGTGCACCATGGAATTATCGATTGCAGGTAGCGAAACGGGCGCGTACGATCGTAAATTTACGGTCGGCTGGTGAAGCGATGTTCACGCCTACGACCCTGGGCACGTCCATTCCCCACGTTCCCGGCATATCTGCATCTCCACACGCGGCGGCACTCCACCGACGCCTCATATGGGCAAAAATTGAAACATGGAAAGTAAATATCTGTGTAGGCCTCTGCCTACGCGCGGTACGTTTGAGACTTTCTTACGTTGCTTGGCTCGCTCGTTATCTGTATGCTCTGATGTTAGCGATTTGGTAAAGCTGTTTAATATGCTTTTACTTCAGTTCTTACGTAAAGTTAAATTTCAAGAGATTTTGAGGGATTTCTTTACATGTATACATTTAATTTATGTAATAAAATGTTTTATCATATTGACCCATTTACATGTTCCTATGCTAAATGTGAGACATGAATCTCAGAATGTTTATAATCTTTTTAATATTTATATATTTTTAGTAATTTTTATGTTTTACATTTTAGTTTTACATTTTTTCAAACTAATTCTGCTCTTTCTTGTGTGTTATATTTATCTAAGTTTAAGTTAAAAATATGTACTGTACTGTTTCACTTAAAAAAATATTCTAAAAATAATCTAAAGTCTTCCTTTATTTGCATTGGTTTTTCGATAACGTGGGTGGTTATTACTAGAGCTAAACCGTTATCAAGGAAAGCAGACATAGACCGTGAAATTCCTATAGCCAAAATAAGTGAGGTCACGGACAGGTCACCTTTACCCAAATTTTACCGAAACGAGTACTCGAATTTAAAGTTCGCGGTTGTCTTTGTAGCGGATATGGAAATTTTAATGCAAAAGCTTCGAACATAGCGTCGGTAGATCTCCACTTTTAGATTATGCCGTACCCAAAAATGGCTACGTCATGACAAAAATGGCCGCTCTGTTGTTCTATATTCACATGTCTAGGTACTTGTATAAGTGAAAAGCGTCGATAGCGCAACGGCAGAAGGATTGAGCCCGAATCATACTTCAATGCCTTGTGTTTTGGCTGTTTTATTTTTTTTATGTTAAAAGGAGCAAACGATCAGGCAGCAGGCAGCTAAGTCCCTACTGACGCCCATGGACATCTCCACGATCAGGAGGCAAGCAGATACGTTGCCGGCCTTTAACGAGTTTATGCCACCGGGAAGTCTCACAAACCGAACGAAACGCAACAGTAAAACCAATACTTGGCCTGACATTGTCGCCACTTCACGCCGATCTTATGTAGGAATGAGGTACTGGTATTTGAACGCGCCGGCCCAATTGCGCTTCCTCTAATAACTACAGTCTTTGTAAGAGACGGGAGGATACTCGGGCCAAGTATAGCTGTCCGGCATTTGGGACTCGTAACAGAAGTTGTATTGGCACATCTTTACGTGTTTTACGAAATCTTTAGGCGTCGGATACACTGACCCGCAACCTATGAACGTAAGGCTAGATTAGAAGATCAATAATGATTTTTCTTCCAACTTTTATTTTCATTTTTCAGTAATCAACAGCGCTGCAGAATATATTAATACATAGAAAATAACAAGTAACTAAGGCCAAAAAAAGATTACATTTTTAGATTTAATGATGGCTCACCCATCTATCGCCCGGTCTTAGAGAAAACAACTTAACATAGTGATCGACTCAAATGCCGACCACTGATTAGGCCACAGCCTCCTCTCAGGCAAACTTATTATTACTAAAAGTATTTCATTAAGACAAATTCGATGCATACCCTCGTCGTAAGCCATTTTGGCAACCTCGATGGCGATGGCCAGAGAGACCTCCTTGACCTCGGCCAGCGACGGGTAAATGCGCCCGATCTGGAGGTCCGCCTCGCTCACGTAGTTTGCTAGAGTCTAAAACAAACAACGGACTATTAGACTATAATTAGGATATTTTGACAAATATTTAGACTATAATTGGGATATTTGACAAATATTTAGACTATAATTGGGATATTTGACATATGCCTATCGGCTGGCCCGTTGGCGCAGAGGGCTCTGCCTTACGCTCCGGGGGTCGTGGATTCGATTACCACCTCGAGTCTGGGTGTATTATCTATATTTATGTATTTATATATTTCTACAAAAAAAAATGGGTATAACAGGCGTCTGTTACCTATAACACAATTATGTTGTCTAACATAGGAACAGACGTCCGTGTGTCATATAGTTCTGTATTTATTTATTTATAACGAACTGCTCGATACAGGCCCAAGACCGTAATGGATGGCAAGAAGTTGGGAGAGTTTGCCCAACGGTGGGACACCAATGGCTGAATATAATAGTTTTGAATTTTCTCAATGCTCCAATGTTTCTTCAAAGATTTGATTAAAACGTAATAACACGACTTTCTTTTATACTATATAAAAAAATAAATAAAAATTGTGCCTTATTTCTTAAGTAGAGCTTGTTAATTCTAAAACTGCACGGTCCTCCAAATGCAACTGTCTGTTTCGTTGAAATCAAATTCTTTTACTTATTGCATTTAACTATACATCAGATACTCATAACAGAATATAAAACATTTTTTGTTTGACTGTCTTTCTTTTTGTTCCGAGTAATCGAAAATATATGCATACCCTAGCGGCGGTGAGGAACATAGTTTCGGGTATGTGGTGGGTGGCAGTGGCGATGACACCCAGGGCTACTCCGGGGAAGATGTACGAGTTATTGCCCTGCCCCGGGTGGTACTCCTTGCCGTCGTACTGCACGGGCGGGAACGGGGAGCCCGAGGCGAAGATACAGCGACCCTGGAACAATTAAAGCAAATCTTAAAAAAGTTGCCACAGAGTCACGAAATTTAGCAAGAAGCTACTACGTATATAAGTGTCCGAAAACTGTAAATTTATTGTTGCATCACTGTCCGTTTGTCTATATGTACATATGTCTGTCCGTCAAAAACCCTTTTCCTCGGAAAAGCGTACAAGTTATAAAGTTGATTTTCTTACAGCAAATACTGCGGACTGTGAATACTTGAAGCTGTGAACAAACCCAGTTTCTAAGTCTACGCAATTAAACGATATGGTCATTTATACCGCTTTAACCATACTACGCTTCGAAGTTTATTATTATTATATGTTAGTATTAAAAGACTTTACGAATAACCTTTGTAGAGTCTATCTCCCGATGATGCTTCGGTGTCGAAGCGAAACGTGCGTTGAGGCACACTTCACTCAAAAAGTATTATACAGAAATAGCGCGAAGTAAGATGAATTCTATTGTTTTTTTTAGAATGTTTAGGTAAAAATCCTCTGCAATCTAAGCGGACCCTGGTACTTAACCGGGATAACGCTAGGAAGTAGATACTAGCACACTGCGGACCCGGCAGACGTTTTGTTAGTCGAATTTAGGCACATCTGCTATTAGCCAATTAACCAATCTTCTTTGTGGCTTTTCTTCTAAACCTTTCCTGTAATAAAGGGAATGAAACAATGTAAACGGAATTCAAATCCGTCCAGTGGCTTTCGAGTTTTAGCGAGACTAACGAACGGCGATTGATTTTTCTATGTGTGACATGTCACAATCTATGTTTTCTGATGGCTTAGCACGAACTTTTCAAACCGAAGTTAATCGACGAGTCCACTTTACTCAGGATGAAAATGTTCAACGGACCCTTCTTAACGTCAACGTGGCCAAAATTGCATTAGCGTTCATTTAAAACGTGACACAAGTAAGACTTGCTTCTGCTTCGACCTACTTTGGTTCGAAAAGTCCGTGCCAGGCCCTCTGAATCCGGCCCTTGATCCAACAATTAAGTAATATCTTCTTTAGATTTTTTTTTTAATATAGCAAAAGGTAAACCGGCAGGCGGTTCACCTAAGTGATTACCGACGCCCATAGCAATGCCAGGGGGATCGCAGATGCGTTGCCGGCCTTTGAGAAATGAATATTGTAAAAACCCTTGGCATTCCGACCGTTGACTGACGTTGACTATCTTTTTACGGTGGCTTTATACTACGCAATAGTATACTTTTATTGCGATATTATCATAAGAACTACTTTTAACAATTGAATGTACTATTTCCATATTCTTTTAAAGGAATCGAAAATGTTAAATATGTGCCGACTTCACTTAAATTTCACTCTCTAATGAGGGTCGAGACGTCATTTCAATTTGTACGTATATGTGAACACTATATACATATAAATATTAATTTATTGAAACAACATACTATGTATGTTTGTCGCAAAGCAAATAAAGTGTATGTATTTATTTAACACAATGTTTACCTAACCGTATGTAAGTATGTACGGTCATTATAATAATATGACCGCAGTTTCAAAAGCGCGAAACCAGAATTGGATTTGGAATTGCGTCTACTACACCGAAGACGCGGACGACGCAGTTCGTCGCTCCGTAAAGAAAACGACTGCCGTGACCGAGTATACCGTAGTGGAATACAACCATAAAGCGGCCATCTACCACCGTGACGACCATCGCTTCGCGGAAATGTCTGCCCCGAAGAAGAAGCCCGATCCGGAAGACAAAGAGCTTCATCGTAGCTCATATTCCTAGCAAAGTTTCTGGTCTACTTTTCATCTTTGTCCCCTACAAATTAAACGTGTGGAACAATAAACAGACAGTTAATAAAACGATAAGAGAGAAAAGACAAAATATAATATAACAATTGGTACGGACCTCGTGCCTGTGGTGCGTAAATTTAAGGAAAGAAAAAAATACACCAGAATTGGAACTTTTTGATAAGCGGAAAGTTATACAGTAATATAATATACCGCTTAAATAGAGGTGGCTCCACGCTTGAAGTCCTGTTGGTCTCCAGCCGAATTGTGCCGACGCTTCCGAATACCACCAGTACCTCTTTCTCACATAAAATCGGCGTGTAGTGGCGGCAATGCTGTCTCGTCAAGAGATGATATTGTTGTCGCGTTTTGTTCGGTTTGTGAGAGCGCGTAGAACTATGGGCGTATGCTCGTTTGCCCCTTGTAACATAAAAAAAGCTAAAATTACTATCGTTATATTAATTTCCTTGATCCCGCCTATATTATGAATAATGCTAATGAAAAATTAGCTGGTGCGTAACTTTAATTGGCCTAAAATTTAAAAACACGCAACCCTATATTCTCGTAAAGAGAAAAAATAGCTTTTATTTGTTATCTAATTCATGAAAATAACAGATGAACAAAGTTATCTTACGGTAGGATCTTAGGCCATAGTCTCTAAGATGATCGCCTAGTTCTATAAACAAAAAATAGGTATTGCTGTTCTGAAGGTTTTCTTTCTATTCAGAATATTGCAATATCCTGCATAGTCATGATTAGAATGTGGAAATGTTGCTACAGGAAGGCTTGCAATTTAATTAAGTATAAAGGACAAGGATCGTCTGAGAGGAATTCGATTGAGTCATCTTAATTATCATAAGTGCTACGATTAATAAACGCAAATAAGAGACTATTTGTTTTTTTTTTAATAACAAAAATCCTCATTGATCATGAACTTGAGTAATGACAGCCAATCAATCTTATTACGAGTAATATTTCAGAATAGTTTTTTTTTTAATTTACCGCTACAATAGGGAGGGTATGTAGCCATACAAGTAATTCCGTGCCTGCTGCCTGCTCGTCTGCCCCCTTGAAACATAAAAAAAAAATCTTTTTTTTTACCTTATCTCACGCTGACGTCAGGCGCAGCTAGTACTGTAATTCGAAAAAGGTTCGATTTGACGCGGACAAAGTCGCGGGAAACAGCTAGGTATTATATAAAAATGCGCTCGGGATTCTACTATAGAGGCCTGAACTCAAAATCACACCCTCAGGGAACAAAATTTCGTTTTGGCCCCATGTAACACAGAAATAAGTATTTCGCCTTTGTACATAACAAGTGACTAGTTAGTTCACCTGACTGACCAGTGATGCCTACAGATAATTACACTAGCAAAAGGGCACGCAGATGCGTTGCCGACCTTTGCAAAACAAGCATACTCTTTTCTTGACGGCATTACTTATTTTTTAATGTTATTTGCAAAAAAATAATATTACTTTCAGCCATTTTAGTACCTTCTAATTTATTTCACACCACAAAAATAATGACGCGGTTGTAGAAATTTATAATGAAGTCGTTACGGAGTGAGATAAGATAACATGCCGCTTATTGTTTGAAATTGTATAGTAAGGTGTGGCTTCTGCTAATGGAGGGATGTTAACCTTTGAAGTGGCTTTGGGTTTTATTATTACGTACTAAGATTGTATACACGAGTTCCCAAGAATGTTTCTTTATAGGGGAAAATCACAAAGGAAATAAAAAAAATCATTAAGTCTGTGATATTAGTAATGGTAGCGTTTAAAATTAATATAATATTTTTTTATTTACTCTTTAGTGTATTTACAAGAATATAGTAATAAGAAATGCGGGCACAAATTTATTTACTTGCTACTTACTTAGTCTTACGATTCGATCTCGTCCAGACAACCGAATGTGTATAAAGTGGCCCAGAGCGTGTCAAGACACATTTATAAAGAAGGGTTCCGTATCTGTTACGTGTTATTGTATATTTTAA
Source organism: Charaxes varanes (assembly GCA_024363005.1). NCBI lineage: Eukaryota > Metazoa > Arthropoda > Insecta > Lepidoptera > Nymphalidae > Charaxes > Charaxes varanes. Next base: position 27,521 of record JANCMC010043070.1, on the reverse strand, counting down.
GTAACTTCAAAAGTTGATGCCCAATTTCGTGTTTTCGAATTTTACTAATAAGTTTCTAGCATATCCTATTCGCATAGAAAATTTGAAGACTCTACATCTAATAGTTTGTAAATCCTCGGGGAGAGACCACGAGGACTTATAAACTATGCAAAACACGTTTCGTTGTTGCACTGTTTTTCATTAATGCACTGTTTTTTATTTTCATTTAAATTTAACACAAAGGGTAAAGTCTAATTAAATAAAATTAATTCATTAGATCAAGGGATACTAAATTAAAATAAAAATCAACTGAATAAAACCGAAAAAATAAGAAACAAATGGTGCGCATTCTATATACACTTTAAACCTTTGATACTGCATATTTAGCTAGAAAAGTTATAAAAATGTAAATAGACAGCGATAGTTAAACGAAAAGTAGATTACGCACCTTGCTTATGTGATTAATTAATACTCTGTTAATTTAGAGCCCTCGCATGCATTCGGTCCGGCACCAACATTACAATCTTGCATTAATAACTCACTTTGCGCTTAGTGCAACAATGTATTATTAGCGCATTTTGACATTATTTAGCGTGAGGATATTAAAAGCATTATGGGCGCAGATAAGGTAACGCGCCGAGGCTTATTGTTTGGAAATGTACATTAAAACGTGGCCTCAGCCAAAAGAGGGACATTAATATTTTTAGCGGCTTTCGTTTATGATAACGAATAACGGATATTTTCCTGTGATTTTCTTTATAACAGTAATTTTCTTTTGGCTTATCTTCTTTATTTTATATTAAACCCAGTGTGAAATTCGACTATATTCATAATTTATACAATATTTGAGTTACTGTAGAATTCTATTATATGACTTCTTCTATGATTACCAACCGTTTAATACGACGTAATTATTAAAAGCTTTTATTTAGTTTCACCGATGTTAATCGGTAATCAAAACTAACAAGCTAAATTAGACTCATTTCCCTATGACCTATTGAGCTGAAATTTTACATAAAGTTGGTCTGATGATGGAACTGGAAGCTGACCATAGGAACTCACTTAATTATAACTGAGTTCCTATGGCTAGCTTAGGACAAAACCGAATCGAATTTGGCCTCGCTTGATTTGTCTTGACAAGTACTTTGTGTCTGGATGGTATCGAGGGTCTGATGATGAGGCTGGAAGGTGTGAATAAAGACTTCGTTGTAAAGCAACGTAAGTGCATCAAGTTTGAGTTTATTTGATTTTTCTGGACGAATACTCCGTATTTAGATCGTATCAAATATTTAAAAATTCATGATTGATTCTATTCTGAAAGATGGAACAGGCCCAGAAGGAAAACTCGTTGGCTTCTAAATCGATTGCAGTAACTGGTATATTTGAATTATCACCAAATTAACTGTAAATATATGTAAATAAATCACACTGTATTGATTTTAAAAGTGTGTCTTTTAGAGCGAAGAGGTCTCAATTTTCAGCACATATATAACTAAACTCTCGGCGTCGGAAGTTGTCTAACTTTCCAGCATATATTCGCGGCACACACATATTTCTCTTATGCAAATCACATAGTACCTTAAGCGTTGTACATACGACGTACAAATTGGAGACTTGTCTGTAGTTACTATTATGATTTAAAAATAAGACAGTTCCTTATGTGTATCTCTATTTGAGGAAGTTAAAATATATATCATACCTATTCTTAATCTAAAATATCCAACAAATAATTACTAACTATTAGTCTTAATTTAAATAACTTAATTTCATATAATGTGAATTTTTGTTATTTCATTCTTTCTTTTTTATTTTTTGAATTTATTATCCAAATCTATTAACGTTCCACGAGAATAATATTTACGTGTATTTTAAACTTTACATAAATCAGTTTTATTTACATCTTTATATATAACCTTTTATAATATACTATTAAATTTGGATAAGATCTATAATGCCGGAGCCAGACAAAGTTTCACTTGAATGATCATTTCAATGATCATGTAGAACATTGTAGTCTTCGAAGACAAAAATGTACAAACACTTTGATCTATGTCTGGCTCTGGCATAACAGCAGCTTTGTTCGTGTTGCTGTTATTGTATATAATTTGTGAAATTTACATATGACGCCAATATTGTTGAGTCTTGAAATCGATATTTTTCTTACGACTGGCTCTTAGCCTCTCCTAATTTTCGGTCCCCTACACCCGTGTCATATAAACAGTAGTATAAATGGGAGTTAAACTAACAAATACGCATTCTATTACAATAAATGACGCCATCAAAATACGACAATGAGAGTCACAAATGACTCCTAATCAGTACGCCCTCATCTTCATTCAAACACAATCGAAGTCTACGTAATTGAGGCGTGACAATTGAATTATAGGCCAGGAGCACTGAACTCGAAGTATGACTCCTACACTACCCCAGCTCAGTAATCTTCCTTTATGCTGAAGCCAAACATAACTTCATTTCAATGATCATTTCAATGATCATGTAGTGTGGCCGGGGACTTTGTGTAACTTCACAAAGTTTTGTAGAACTTTGTAGATTTCAAGGACAAAAATGTGAAACACTGTGAGTTATGTCTGGCTTCGGCATTATAATAAAAACGAGATTTTATACATAAATAAGAACAGAAGAGAATCGGGTATAGTGTTTAACCCCAATACTAAAGTTTCAACAAAAACACATCAGTTTACTGATTTTCTTTTTGTGCCCTAACGCAGTTTTCGATTCGGAACTAAAGCATCATCATGAGAATGTCTCTACAAAGTCTGGAACCTTTGAAGGAAGTATTCTTTCTAGAAAACATTTTCTGTGTTTAAACATAAGTGTTACATGCTTCAATTATTTTTTTCGAATTATACGACAAACAGAATCTGCTTAATATGATAATATATTTCATTGACTGAATCTGACCCTCTGTTTACGATAGGTAGAAAATTGACAGAATGTCTGTCGTGCCTTAACGCATTGTATCGAAATCAAAGCATCATCCCCTGATGATGGATGTCCAATAACCCTTTCTCACGTGGTGAACGAATGTCCACTTTGTCACTTTCCCAGCAGTTTAATAGAGCTGCACACCTTCATACCTGCAGCAGTGGTTTGACTAAGGACACTACACCTGAAAATAATATGATCCAAGGAGAACGCCATACGCAATAATGATGAGTCTATCAATAGTAAAGTGAACCACTGAGTGTCGCCATCTAACGTTCAAATAAATCAAAACAGGCAACACAATCCTACGACCCACCCACATCGTGATGGGAGAAACTATCATAGCAATGAGATAAACTAGTATCGATTTATTGAATTTATATCATCGCATTTGTAACAGTTTCGTATTGAACTGTCAGCTCGATTATATTCCGTGTAAATATATATGCCGGTAAAAGTTTTATGACGAACAATTTATTTTTACAACTTGTTTACATAATGTCTGATAGCTTTATGGCGTTTTATTTTTATTGTTATATCGATATCACGTTCGTGATTTAGAAAATTTGAAATCGAATCTATAAGTTCAATCAAATGTTTAAATTGTTCCCTTTTTATAGTTCCGTAGTATATTCTTATACCATTCCGGTACTTTTATGGTTAGATAAATTATTTTTAAATGCGCTTGACACCCTTCACCCAGTAGCTGCTTTGTGCAGAAAAATTTTGAGGAGGTCGTGGCCTAATCAGTGGTCAGAGGTGTAGTGGCATTTGAGTCGATCACTAAGTTAAGTTGCTGTGGCTGCGACCGGGTGATAGATAGGTGACCCATTCTAGAACTGGTTTATATTTGATATCCGACCTCCTCCGTGTTTTGGAAGGCACGTAAAACAGTGGGACCCGATTAATGTCACTAATTTTCTAGAACTTTTTATTTGCTTTTTGATTTGGAATTTAAATATACATTTTTTTCTTTAAATTCTCTTCTTTAGATTTATTACATTGTATATTATGCCGCTGCAGAAGAAAGTAATGGAAAATCTGTTTTTAACATTATGAATTCTGGATAATAGTTTTGCTTAGCATTTTTATATTATACTAGCGGACCCGGCAGACGCTGTCCTGACCGAACGTTGGGTTACTTACTGTTTACTACATTCTATTATCTCATAATATTGTCCTCGTTCCCGTTTCCCGGTCTATAATGGTTTACTATTTTGGCGTTAATGGCTTTAAAATGAAAGATATGTTTATGGTGTCGCGGGCGTTTTTTTTTAGAACAATTTGCACAATTTACACAAAATCTTATGTGTAAATTGTGCAAATTGTGCCTATGTGTTATTCTGATATAAACTTTCATTTATTGCAAATTTTAATTAAAATCCATTCACTAGTTTTTCCGTGAAATAGCGTCAAACATACATCCATACGTGTGTACAAACTTTCGCGTTTATAATATTAGTAGGATGTTATAGCCAATCCTTATTATATATAAATAGCTGATCGTATAAACTTAATATCTTCTTGTTATTAATACGAAGCACAATTTGCAGAACAAGTTCTATCATATTATTTTATTGATTGCTTTGTGGACATAGTTTCATTGGTAATATAACAATATATTAACCACGTTCTATCAGTTGATTACGTTCAATTATTGTTTAACACCTACATTTACTACCTTAATGTAATAGTCCAATTATTTTGTATATCTCGTTAATGTTTTGTGGTCAGAGGTCATGACTACTGTAGTTAAAACACGCGGAATAAGGATAAATTTTAGCTAATTTAGCATCGTGCTGTTAGTACGTAATAGGAAAGGGCTTCGCAAGCATTATTTTATAGTTTCTGTATTTTTTCATATTATGAATAAATAAATATTTAATGTGCATATAGCAATTGATTGTGTTCATTTAATTGTCATTTAATCCTTTATGAAAGCGCCATGGAAAGAGTGATGCTAGGTATATCACTACTGAATAGGGTTCCTAATGTTGAGATCCGCAGAAGAACTGGCGTTACCGATATCGCTTGAAGAGAAGCTATCCTCAAGTGGCATTGGGCAGGACACTAATGTCAAAGGGACGTACGTTGGGGGCAAGCAATACCTTAGCGGCGATCATACCAGGCGAGATACCAGCTCGATGGCGCGACGATATCGTAAGGGCGACAGGCAGGAGATGGATGCTGTTAGCTACCACAAAAAGCATATGGCGTGCGCATGAAGAGGCTCTAGTCCAGCAGTGGACTGATGATGATGATGCTTTTATCAACCTTTCTCTAAAAGAGCCTTTCTCTAATCAAATCTTGCAATTAAACTGCAGCAGTTTTATTTGATTGATTATTTTTAGCGACTGACGATATTTTAGTTTTAATAAGACTGCGTGCCAATTTAAATTCAACTTTGTGGGCTCTTAAAGATGATGGACTGGTATTTTTTAATGCAAAAGTAAGGATTTTTCAAGAAAAGCACGTAAAATATAATAACAACTCTTCCATTTTACCTTCCTTTTTCCTGTATTGTAAAAATAAATTCCTAAGTATTTGACATTAGGGTAAAGATTTTAAAGTAATTTGCTTGAAATAAGTATAAGAATGAACTGTTTTTTTTTTAAATTTGGAAGTGTTAAACATCTAAGCTTACAAAATCTTTCTGGGGCGGGTAGTCTTTCTTTCTGGCATCACTGGGGATTATGGCGGTAATCATCGCTGCTGCCGCAACTATAGCGCGTCCTGAGTCGTGCTGTTTCGTTGAGAGCAAAAACTGTCCACAGGTTTTGACTGTTCTGATGAGTTTTGACTCTTCCTGAACGTTTAGGCTTAGCTGTTTCAATTTGGAGCCATCACGGTGATCCTAAATATTGGGAATGTATGCGATCGTTTCATTCCCGGACGTTTTAAGTTGCAACATTCATGTAGGTTCATACCTTTTAGTTATGGTCCCAGAAATTGTTTAGGTATATGAGGTGGAGTTGTCTAAACTTTTATGTGAAATAGTAATTTTTTTACAAGTTCACCATTCTTTGCTACTTTTTAAATAATACTTATATAGATAGTTTAATTTTTCAATATGCGCTGTTTTCGATAAAAACGTCACTAGCGTCTGTACTTCGCAGTTATGAAATCATAGGAGATCCGGAGAGCGGGCCAATACCCAATATTATAGTAAAATTTGAAATATTGTTGAAGGCAGTTAATGTGGTTATCAAGTGGCTATGGAAAGAACAAAATCATCTCCAGAGATAATAAAAAAAATTAATCTAAATATAAATCTCTTTGTTAATATTAGTAAAGACAGAAAAAATAAAAAATTCAATGACAAAACTGTAGTTGTATTTGGCCTTATATTTTCGAAGCCCAAACTGAGGCGACATTAATTGCCCGATCTGAGATGGTCATCAAGGCCAGGTTCGACCCGCGACATATATTATGTTGTCGACCCATCTCGTAGTTGGACGACCAATGCTTCGCTTTCCCAGCCTCGGCCATATTAGACATACGTAAAGAGTATTCCTGATATACTTTATAATACGACTTAGGGACCAGGCAACGGTAGTCACTAGCTTTGTATTAAAAAAAATGTGAAGACATTTCCTGGTCTGGTCGATTACAATTGACTTGGGCGCCCATGCAGTGTACGATATATGAGCGCTACATTAGCGCAGCCGTCCCCCGGCAGTAAAAATATTATTCATAACATAACCTCCCCTAAATGGCTTCACTTTAATGAATTGAAACAAATCTCGAGCGCGCTCCCCCTTGTTTTTGTTTATCTCACATTTGTGCCTATTTTATTCTTACAGTTTTCCTTCCATAACATCAAATTTCTAACAATAAAAATTCTGGCCAAAATTCCGCGTGTTGATATGGGTCTATAGAGAAATAATTAAAGAGTGACATAATTTATTAGCTGTGCTCGCAACTTCGTCCGCGTAAAATTAGCTAAAAAAATAGATTCAGTTTTAGCGTGATGTTATAATTATAGCCTTCCTGGACAAATGGACTTTCTAACACTGAAAGAATTTTGAAATCGGACCAGTTCCTGAGATTAGCGCGTTCAAGAAAACAGACAAAGAAACAAACTCTTCAGCTTTATATATAAGTACAGATATAGATATTTCAATAAAGGATATTTAAAAGAAAAGCATAAAAATGTAGCAGTTTTAATCCGCATGAATTAAAAATTCAGATTTTTAGTTCATGCGGCTTTATTTTTACTTTTAAAATTGTGTATCAATTTATAACTAAATAAAAACAGATATTTAGAAACCACAAACAAACGTTATGTTTCTATAACTTATTAAATGCTTAAAATTTTATATGCTTTTATAGCTTAAGGCATTACTGTATTATTTTTAAAAGTATGTACAGCAACTGCATATATAAGCCTGCCGAAGCCAGACATACCTCAAAGTTTTTGTACATTTTTATCCTTGAAGACTACAAAGTTTTACAAAACTTTGCGCAGCTACATAAGGTCCCCGGCTACACTACATGATCATTCAAATGAAGCTATATTTGGCCCGGCATTACAAAATCCCGGATTTACGCTAAGTGTATTACTTGTTCTGATTCACTTATCCTCCAAGTTCTTGCTGACCGCGGCTGGGTAAAATATGGTCAATATACATCATACCGCGCCGTCACCCCGTCTATGGAGCGTGTCGGTAACAAATCCGTACAAATATCGCAAATCCTTTGCGTCAAGGGGCTGACATGAAGCTAAAACTTAGCCAGAAGAGGCATACTTTTTAGGATTATTCAGCATCATCATTATCGGGTTACCTCTTCAAAACGTCGCTCAGCTGGTGCAAACTGCTACGTCTACTCTTACTTCCTAGTGTTATTTATTGCCAACAGACAGTGGTTCCTGTACATCTCATATTATTAAATTGAGCAGCGTCTTTCTTCTATAAAATAGCAGTATAGAATTAAAGGTACAGATATTATCCAGATCCAGAGATAAATTTTAAAACTTCGGAGGTCTGGAACCCTAAAAAGCAAACACTTCTAGTTTCAACTAGAAGACCTACGGTGGATGCTATTTCCGAGGTCGAGCTTAGGAACGGGACTGTTTGAATTATTGTCTAATCGAAAGAAAAAAGGATGACATGTGATTGCCTATTTGTAGTCAGACAGAGACCGGCAGAATGCATAATTTTTTTTCTTCAAAAAATAGATATCACAACATTTAGAAATAAATAATCCCGTTGTCTTTATTGTTATATCTAGCAGAATAATGGATAGAGGATACCTATCTCATTTTTTGCTAAAATGAAAATAGAAAAATGAAATCAAACAAAAATATTTTTTATTCAAATAGACTTTCAAGCTGTTTTGAATCCTCAATTACTTTAAAAGCGATCCACGGATGAATCAGCAAGAAACGTTATAGCCACTCTTAGAAAATAGTTCATCTAATAGAACGAAATCTGTCTAATATAATATTAATTTATATAAAAACAAAAACTGACTTCAAAACGTCAGAAATGGGCCAAATTGAAATGGGACTACACGGGAAGCACCCGCTTTCAAATAAAAAAGAATCATCGAAATCCGTTCATCCAGCCGAAAGTTCTGAGGTAACAAACAGAAAAAATACAGCCGAATTGAGAACCTCTAATAAAAATAAATCGATAAAAATAAATGCAATAAAAGACATCAATGCCTCATCTAGATTTTTTGTATCTGCTGTAACATCAATACACGAGATATATACTAAAGTTAGTTATAATTAAATATACGCATACAATAACTGAAAATATTAACCTAGATACACAAACGTGGGTGTGACATTCAATACCCCGATAGAATTGCAGCATTGAACATTGGTATGTGCTCTAGGAGTTGTAGGTTCAAACTGTTGTAAAGTTGTTAAGTAAACGACAGATTAAAATATCGATACTTTGCAATACCTAAAATAGCAAATATGAAATATACAAAGTTTAGGACTTCAAGAAACTTGGAAACAGGGAATACGGCTGGAATATTAAGGGACAATGTGACGGAGTCCGAATTGTGCCGCTGTTTGCTTGCTTATTAAATTAGTTTGCCTTCTAAGCTTTAACAACAAGAATATTGTATATAACAAGGGCGATAATCGTCGCTTTGTTTATGTGTATTATGTTTTTTTTCTAAGTCTTTATTAAACGAATTGTTTGGGACTTAATATGTATAAAATACTAGCGGATCTGGCAGATGTTGTCCTGTCCGGACGTTGGGTTATAAGTACTATTTACTACATTCTATTATACTACAATATTATCCCGGCTCCCGTTCCCATTCCCGTACCCATTCCGTTCTCATTCCCGTTCCCGTTCCTTTTCCCGGTCCCGTTATTAGCATCACGCATTCTGTCCATGTTATGTCAAACGCCATAAGGTTACATTAAAAAGTTTAAATTGTCAAAAGCGCTAAGCCTGTCCCCCAAGAAAGAGATTGATTTATTAAAAATATAATACTTCGAAGGTACATCCAATAAACTGGACAAGCGCGAGTCAAACTCGCGCAGTAAAGATTCAGTACCATCACGTAATACTTGACTAGGTTATTTTAATTTGACTATAAGTCACTGCAATTTATTTTTCACTTATGGGTTTCGTATTTTTTCCCACTTTTGTATTTCAAGATATACCTTCTAGCCAAATCTCATGATTCTAAGTCAACGAAAAGTATCCTATAGGTTTTTATTCCCTTTGTCAATGAATTAGTATGGGAAATGCAACATAAATGACCATATCTTTTAATTGCGTACATTTAGACGATTGAGTAATTCACAGATTCAAGCCTATGATACCACATGTGTCAGCTGTATGTGGTAGTAATTTAAGTACTATAGCTCTACGCGTTCCTGAGAGAAAGGGTCTTGACGGACGGACAATGAAGTGATCGAATAAGAGTTTTTTTTCCTTTGGAGATACGGAACCCTAACAATACATACATACATACATACATAAAATCACCAAACTCATATACATACCAATTACAAGTTACTTAAATTAAGAACCAATTCCTTTTTTTATATTACAAGGAGCAAAGGAGCTGGCGGTTTATCACCAATGTAAGTGTCTATCCACGCCCATGGACATTTTTCGCAGACATGTTGCCGGCCTTTAAAGATAAATTTAGGCCACCAGGAATTGTCACAAAGCGAACGAACCGCGACAACAATACCATCACTTGAAGTGACAGCATTGCCGCCACTACACTACACTACACTACGCCGATGCCTGTTTTAATAGGTAGATATTAAACTTATGAAAGACCTTTATAAACATCTGATGAGAATAAATCCTCTCCATTTTAATATTTCTTTAATTATTTGTTCAGATTGGATATCAATTTCTTTTGTGACGTCACAACGTGATTAATTACGTTACCTTGTTTAGAGGAAACAAATAAAAAGAAATCATTTCCTATAAATAGCACTGCCTCTTGTAAAGATTATTAAAATGTCTGATGTGACGCAATATTGAAGGTTCTCGTTATATTATGTCAAATATCAAATATGAGGGCTTAATTGAATACCATGTTGCCAAATTATGTAAACGACTTCGTAATATAGAACACATTAATTTAAATATTCCCTTTCTCTCATTTACAGAATAAGAAATAAAGTATTATTGTATGACCTCATTCGCACAAGAGTTAAAAAAGCGTTGAGTTAAATCTTGGCGTTGGCGCTTTTTTTAGCTTCGCCCATACTTAATTTTATCCTATATGTTAATTGTAACGGACACGTTGGCGTCTTTTCTGAGTTTTATTGTCTTGGGGATCAATAATACACTGACTTGATATTAATTTCTTGCAGACTGTATATTTCACAAGCACTTTTATTTGCAGCGGATAATCAAAGCGTCATGGGAACGTTGCCGTCCAACAATTTGGCACAAGCTTATCTACTAAATGGGGGCTGACACTAGTACGCATTCTACACGAGTAACATTTGGTGTTTACGCGAGCGAGATAGCACTATCGCCGTCTCTTTTTAACAAGACGTGCCTATTTCGCTCGCTATGTTACGTACTAGTGCCAGCCAGGATCAGTCCGTTCGACGGCGTCCACGATCGAAGACGCCGCCATACCGTTCCTGTATCATCTGTCGCATCAGCTAGCCTGGCGGTGCAGGTATTCATGGGTGTCGGTAGTCACTTTTGTGAACCGCCTGCTCGTTTGCCCCTTGTTATATATATAAAAAAAATAAGCTCATTGCTAATGTTTCTTACCCCAAATAAATAAACATAAATATGTAACTCAAAAGCATCTGAGCCATCTATTTGACTCGAGCCCGTTTTGTTTTAATCGCCTTATTCATGAGAAGGTTTAAGGAAGAATGAAAATAAAAACAACCAGGAAAGCGCGAGTCGGGATTCGCGCACTAAGGGTTCCGTTCCAGCACTATACCATTACCAGCTTATTTTATAATTTGTGCGTGTCCTAAGATTTTTAAATTGACACAGTCATTGAATTTTTTTTTGTGATACGTGTACTTCAAGATATACTTAGCTTCTTGCCAAATCGAATATTTCTAGGTCAACGGGAAGTAACCTATAGGTTTTGATTTCCTTTCCGAATGCACTGGTATGGGAAATGCGACATAAATGGTCATATATTTTCATTGCAAGGTGAAATTTACACAGCTGCATGATATCACGGACCTCAGTATTTCGTATTAATTTCAACTTTAAAACAGTACGTGTTCCTGAGAAAAATCGTCTCAATGGATAGACATACAGACAGACAAACAGTGTCCACTGTTGCAACATACATAACGTTTTGGGATTTTTCCTTTACTTGCTGCAAGATCCAGCTTCTTGGTAAATTTCAACGGAAAGTCAACGGAAAGGACGTTACAGGTTTTGGTTCCCTTTGCAAATGTACGGGAAATGTGACTTAAACAGTCATATCTTTTGATTGCTTACACTTAGAGAGTTGATTTTTTTACAGCCCCAAGAAACCGCAGACCTCTGTATTTGGTATTAATTTCAACTTTATAGCTCCTGAGAAAAAGGGTCTTGACAGACAGACAGGCAGACAACGAAGTGATCCTATAAGGGTTCCTCTTTTTCTTTCAAGTACGGAACCCTAAAAATAGTAAAAGATGCAGAGTTGGTCGCGCCTTCGGAATACTTCCAATACATGGCGTTAGTATTGGACGTTTCATCTGACTGTTAATCGGGCAAGACAACGTATGCCGCTAGTGATTATGTAAGCGCAAGCGAAAACTAGTTATTGTAAAGATGCTTTGGCGAACAATATACATGAACGTGTGTTTCTCCTGTGTGCAGACCTATCCGCGGGATGTCAGCCGTGGTGATGGGTGCGGGGCCGGCTCACGCCTGCTTCTTCGCCACCTACGAGCAGAGCAAGCACACGCTATCGCAGCTTACGAGGCATCGGCATGACCATATCACACACGGTAGGTGGAACTTGTCACGGCGTTTGGTCTTTGTTGCATATACAGCACCGTTTCCCGCTGCTTCCGTGCGAAATTAAACCTGCGAGAACCCTCGGACCCCCTTAAACTGGCTCTATCGAATAGTCCGTTCTTAGCGAATGTCAACTTACTATAAATTACCTTTTTGCTAAATTTCGTCTTCGTAAGTTTCCGCGGTTTTTACGAGACTTCGTTTTTATATATAAAACATCAAAATTCGAGAGGTCGAAATTCGTCCACCGGGCTAATCTTTAGATTTGTGTACTTTATGTTTATTTATATACGAAATTTCGATTCTTTGTGTATACAATTAATACTTTTACTATAAGTATCCTATAAATAGCCTGGTGGTCGGAATTCGACCACAAGTCCTAAGATTCACAAACTTTATGCTTATTTGGAGCGATAAACGGAATTTCGGTTCCTTGTACGACGTTGACAATTAATATTTTTACCGCCGTCACGTGTAGGCTTTGACACAATTGGGTGTAAATCGCGTAAATCGTTTGGCATTGGTGTGCGTGTGGTTTTATTTCAAGAATATATAATATTAATATTGCATGTGAAAATATTAGACAATCGTAAACCGTCCTCTATGTAAACTATAATTGTGTCAAATTTCATACTCGTCCGGCCGCGTACATTTTGTAAAACGGTACCGAAAATTTTCACTATATTAATATATAGATTGATATACGGTCATCTGTATTTAGTAGAACCTAATAAAGGACCTTGGCTTGTCAAGAACTATCATAAGTTCATTACTAGAAAGCACATCTAACGCCGCACTAGAAGGATCATACCGGATTTGACTAGGCAGGGTGATCATCATAAAGAGCGCGCTCTAAAACCTACACTTGGGTCACAAGTTCCGGTCACTACTATGGTTCCTTAATCTGCAACGCGATGGACCCGGCAGTCGCACGGTGAATCCATGGAATGCTAAGAAATTCGTCTCCCGTCTCTTATTACGAAGCAACAGAACGCTTCTTTTCTATAAATGTTAAATCGCGATCGGGCGAAATGTATCCCAATTTATGTCCCATTAGCACTTTTGTACGCGAATACGATTAGTACACGATCGTCAGCCGAGTGGAGAGTGAATAAACAAATTACAATCGTCCTTGGGAGCAATTAGATGACAACAGTCATCTCGATTGCTATTGCTGGCTGTCTTTTTGTCGTTCAACGTTTGCTGAATCATGTAATTGGCGGCATGTAAATGGATCAAATCGCCGTGCGGACTGTTCTGGAAATTGATTTATAACTATTCTATCTGTACAAATAGATTTTATTATAGACTATAGTTACATAAATAAAAATGATTCGCCGAAATGTACTTACGTGCATAACTTCCGATTGACTGCACCGAACATGATAATTCTTCTTTTATTGTGTTCGTTATTGTCGGAACTTTGTTTGTATACTTGGAAATAAACGGATAATTTTTAAAAATATTGGAAAAGGGAATGGGAACGGAAATAATATTATAGGATAATAGAAAGCAAATAGTAAGTCACCCAATGTTCGGGCGCGACATCGACTGCCGCATCCGCAAGTAGATACGTGTATAATTTCAAAATGGAATTGTGTTTTTGATTCATAATGCATTTGCCAACTTAATATAGAAAACTATAGAGTTAATGCTGTTCATTGAAAATTATGACAGACACTCCAACATTACCATGTACGTTTCGATTCTAAACATGTGTTATCTTGCAGGTTTGTCTGGCTGTCTGGCGTCACTGGTCCACGACGCTGTTTCAAATCCTGCTGAGGGTAAGAGTTTTCGTATGAAAAAGAGTTAAAAAATTTGTCTGACTATTGTATGGAAAAAGACATTACAGGGGAAAATTCCCAAGGGAATATATTAGCCGAATACCATTTTTTCTAATATAAAAAGATACCTTCCCACCTTCATATTTCTGAGCAAATCATTTCGTAGGTATTAGTTTCATTTTCAATTATTTAAGTTCATATTCATAATTCAAATATTCCGTTCAAAGGCAATGCGTGCAAATTCGCCCTCAATGAAGCTTACACCGTCTTTATTTTATTTACGGTTCTCTATTTCTCAAACACCCTATTTGAAAACAGCTTTTATCTTTATTAGACGTCAAAGAAAATTTGAATATTCTTAATTTACTCATATTTCCATTTTCTTTTATATTTGCTTATTTTGCCCTTCGACCTTTATTATTAATATGATTACTCTCTCCAAAGACGACATTGTTCAAAACGAACAGTTAGTTTTTTACGTTACAGCCGATGATATTCCGTTTGTGAATACTTTGTACGTAATTCCTTAATAGCAGTAATTAACTCTAGAATACGACTGAAGTTCGCGATGCATGACGACGCTGGGCTGCTGTCTTACCTAGTTATTAAGCCTTTATGTCTTATAAGGTTACTTGAACGTGAAACGGCTATATTAGGCACACCTAAAAAGTATTTCTTGTACTCTTTAAAATACATATACCCATACTGTAAATTGGGTACAATTAGGATAGTGCGAAATATATATTTCATTTTTGCCGTTCGCGTAATAAATTACACGCTTGAAATGCGGTGTTCGGCGACTTGATAAATTGTCTAAAATTCCTCCAGACCAGAGTCATGATGCGTATTCGTCAACACCGGTCAACGTCCAACACCTATCTCTTAACTCACATATTTACGCACTAAAATCTAGTTAGCGCGTGATGTGGAAGTATTCGCGTGTCGACCGCAAATTGTCGGAATAGCCCGACGATTGGATGCTATTAAACACTTCGCACTGTCCTCCATATTGAGGTAATGCCATCGCTCGGTATCCATCATTACGTTTTTTTTATAAAGTGGATCCTGTTCTCGGAAATTACAGTGCACTGAGCTGTTTTGTACCAATTAATTGGTGAGCTCAATGAGATTTAATTTACTGTTGTATATCATACTTGTACAAATGTTTTACTCCATCTATATTTAAGGGGCAATCGGGGTAAGGGACTGTTTACGCTTGTTGCCCGTTGTATCTGGTTCCACAGTGATGCTGAGCCATTGTATTGTTAATCATTTTTGTTCACTATTAAACATGGTAGGTATATCAAAGTGTAGTGTTAGAATTTATTATTTGTGTTCACTATCATGCAAGGACGCGTGCGCTATCACTATGTAAACCTCACCACTGTCTGATATGTCACTTGTGGCTGCGCGTGGAACGAGCGGCTGGCGTCAGGTTACTATTTGTTTTGTCACTATTTATTTAGCTGCTAAAGGAAGGTATCATGTGTATTTTCGCAGCTTATGTTTACAAAACGCATAAGATGCTTGATTCGAAGCCGATAAACATGATTTTGAGTTGAAATGCGAAGCTCCAAACAATTTAGAAAGGACTGAGAAAGATTTTACTATAGAGAATTATTTCAAAATTCGTGTACTAAAGGGGGGGAATATTTTATTACTTTAACTTGGCTTGAGAAGTAAACGAGTGGAAAAATTCTGTCGTGTCACAAAGCATTTTTCTTTTGTACTCCCAAGCATAATTAGAAATACTAGAGATCACCGGCTGGTTGAAATTCGCCCACAAAGCTTTTTCGTATAACGACATATATTGTTCTAACCGCAGAAAAATAAAATTTGTCCATTAATATAAATTACGGTCGTCACGATTACGCTTCGACATCATCCAATACATGTGTGTGTAAATGGTGTAAAACGTCAGACATTAGTGTGCGTGTGGTTTTATTTTAGCAATTTAATATATTAATGTTGCTTATTATAAAAAAAATATTAGCATACGCACAACTTCCTCTATATGAACTACAATTGTGCCAAATTACATACTCCTCCGTCCGCGCAATGTCCTTAAAATGGTACCTAAAGTTTTCTCTTCACGTATTAATATATAAATTATTCTTCAAATTCAACGTTGCACAAATTGAACTCCTTCGTCCTTCGTAGATTGATTCAAAGTATTATTATTAATGTCAATTTATCATATAATTTATTTGTATTTATATCGCATTTTTAAGGGACACTGGCGTCCATTAAAGACTGGTCCCAGTAAAGTACCGTTAGGCGAGGAGTAAGTAGCGGACGATGCCAGTTTCATAATCGCAACACTTACTTAGCAGACATGAATGAATTCCACTTTGCATGACTTGAATTCTAGTCACGATCCTCATTGAAGCAAGGAGAAAGTGCGGCACAAAGGCCAGCCTCAACACTACTACAACTTGGAACTGAAACTTTGATCATAATCAGTTTGCCAGGCGGGTTCTTCTAAAATGGATAAGTCCTGGTTACGAAACATCCTATAGTGGACTGATATTGCGAGTGAAGTGAAACTGTTTTGCCTCGCAAAGAATAAAGCGAAGTATACATTGCTGACTACCAACCTTCGCTAGTCGGAGAGGCACCCAAAGAGGAAGAAGTGTGACTTACGAAAGCCCGAACAGTTTAGTAGTCGAATGTACGAAGTAATTATTCCAAGCCGAACGTTTACTAACATTTTTTGTGTCTATGTTTTTTTTTATATGATAAGGGACAGACGGGCAGTCGGATCACATGAGTGATTACGGCCATGGACATGTGCAATACCAGAAGGTTCACAGATGCGTTGCCGGTCTTTGAGAAATAAGTATTATGCCCTTTTCTTGAAGTTCCTTAAGTCGGAAACGCAGAAACTGGTAACTGATTGCGATCGACAAGTGATGCGATCTGAGGGCCTAGCACGAACATTCTCGATACTCTTACTCACTTTTGCGTTCGAAACCGAATGTCAAATGTTTTTTTTTTTACACAACTTAGGTGCTTAATATTGCTTACACGAATGAAATCAGAACTAGCACGTATCGAAACCTCGACGTTACGGCTATGTAAGTCTTGTAAAATGAAGCACGACCTTTCATGTGTCGTTTTGAATGTAAAAGTAAGTAAAACTATCGAGAATGTTCGTGTTAGGTCCTCTGATGTGAGAAACAGGTACTGGTATCCGGAAGCGTTGACCCAATTCGGCTGTAGACCAAAGTAAACAGCAAGCGTGGCGCTACCTCTAATTAAAATTATCCGCATTTGGTCCACTTTATGTATTGAGAAATAAAAAAATATATTATTTGAAGAGCTGTTAATTAATTCATTCGACTATATTACTACGTAGATAATCCGATCTAATGTGTCACGCTCGGAACGAGTCCAGTGGTACTATTAGCTCGCAACGAACACCACTCGTATATATATATATATATGTATATAGATATAGTATATGTTGCAAGCGGCTGCGCAGTTGTATTATTTTCCTCAATGATATTTCACCTTACGTTATGCAGTTTCTGCGAATTCTACAAATGTTGAACGGACGTTAGAAGTCGATCAACCTCCATTTAATGCAAAGTCCGTATAGTTCAATGTTTTAAGGATGCACTAAATTTCCTGCGTAGTTCCATTCCAACCCTTGCCTAACCTTTACCTCTCAATAGGGGTAACTCCGGGGCGCCGGCGCTTCAAGGCCGTGTCAGAGGAGGTTATTTTTTTACTTTGGAACTACGGAACCTTAAAAACTGGATATTTATTTTTCTAATTAGAAATGTTTTATTATATATATATAAACTTAATAAATAACTGTCGCCAAAGGATCCGGTGGAAAAACTCACAACGTCCGGTGTGTAAATCTTTTCTCTCTCCGTTAGTTCCACAAGGTCCTTTAAGTTTTCCTCAGCTTGTTTAGCGTTCTTCCTTAAAACACACGGTGGGGTTTTAGACGATTCTGAAAGTTTTAATGTAACCCTTAATCTTAAGTCTTTTTTGTGCGAAACTCTAGTCATTTTGTAAAATTATATTAGCCTAGATTACATCCTGTAACATAAGCTATCTGCCAGTGAAAATCTCATCTAATTAGGTCTAACGGTTTCGATTATCCGTAATAAACAGACAAAAATATTATTATTTATGTTTATCATAGCTATCATATACATTTATAAAAAGAAGAGTGTATTTTATTGTGAAACTAGCTGTGCCCACGACTTTGTCAGCGAAAAATTAGGCAAAAAAATTGGATTCAATTTTAGCGTCACGATATATAGCCTTTCCTGATAAATGGACTATCTAACACTGAAATAATTATTAAAATCGGACCAGTAATTCGTGATGTTATCGCATTCGAGTAAACAAAAACTCTGCAGCTTTATATATATATTAGTATAAATAAAATATATATATAATAAAATCCAGTTAAAGATTCATCCACTCTTAAATTTAAACGCTTTAAAAAATTCTGTACAACCTATATCTCACCTTGAAGACGCCCAGTGAACTGAGTTTTTTCCCAAAAGAAACACCTTGAAGTATTTACACAAACATATTTTTTCTTTTTTTTTTTAATTTTTGTACAATCTTATAAATATGTACGGTAATTCCTAAAAATAGGTTTCCTAATTACTTAAGCAGCTATCAAAGCTACAGAACAAAATAGTATATAATGTGGCATTAACTGTAACAATTCCTACTTACGATAGCATTTGTGATAAGGCGAACAGGTTTGTATGTCCTCTGATGTGTCGTCGTCGTCACTGTCTGTAATGGAGAGCAGTATATAATGAAAAAAATTGTCGATCAGCATTTTATGTGTCGTTCTTATGCCTAGCTTATCTTATACATAGCTCAAAGTGTTTGTACATTTTTGTCCTTGAAGACTGCAAAGTTGTACAAAAGTTTGCGCAGGTACACAGAGATCATTGAAATGATCATTCAAATGAAGCTACGTCTGGCTCCGGCATTAATGTAAGTAGCCATTGTCCTTTATCGTGCCCTACGTGACATAATACCCGAGGGATTAGCACGAACATTCTCGATAGTTTTACTTACTTTTACGTTCGAAACGAAACGTCATATGATGATTCGTGCATCAATTTTACACGACTTAAATACCCGTAACCTCGAGGATTCGATACGTGCGAGTTTGCGCTAGCAATACTTAGCAACTAAGTTGTGGAAAATGGCGACATTAAGGTTTCATCTGACGTTCAGTTTCGAACGTAAAAATCAAGTAAAACTATCGAGAATGCTCGTGCCAGGGCCTATGCTCCGAGGAGTTACGCCATACGCAAAAACAATATATAACAAAACTATAGATGTTTTTAAAACTTTTATTACTAGATCTTACTGAGTAGGTAAATAAAAAAGGGTCCATGAAGCAGAAAAGAGAGAGAGACGAATTTCTTAGCATTCCATGGATTCACCGTGCCGGGTGCAGGGTCCATCGCGTTGCAGAGGAAGGAAGGCTTTTAGGCTTATTTTTTAAGCGAAAATAAATTATAGGATGATTTAAATATTTTTCGATATCTTTAATGACGGCGCAGATGCTGTATAAATTTGTTCGTCTAGCTAGTTGAAAAATCGAAATTGATTTAAAAACTTGAAATTTCGACAATACACCATATTTTTTCCAATTGTTTAATTAACTTTCAATAGGGTAAATAAATAATTTATCTTTTAAACGTCGTCGTTTCAGCCAGTTTCACGTTCCCAAAGCGGAATAAAGGCGCGGAGGCCTCTTTTTAGTATTAAATTATCACTGTAATTATAATGACACCACGAGCGTCGAGAGGTTAGACTTTCTTTAATGAAATCTCTTGTTTGTACCTTTTTTTTCAGATTTCAAATATCTGAAATAGTTTTTGAGATATAAGTAACAAATCGAAGTCCTCTTTTTAATTGTTTATTAAATAATAATTTAAAAAATTAAGTATGCGTAACCTTTTTTTTAAGATTTTCGTATATATTGTTTAAAAAATATGTGTCAAATGTTTAGATACTGGATTGCTAGGTTTTGCCTATTTTATGTCCACTCCACTAATGATAGTCATTATAATTTTATTGTCTAAAAACATAAAACTACGTTAAAATTTGTGTTATATTCTTTTTCATAATATTCCTTGTTTCATAATTTGAACAATTTTTCTTTCAGCCTCTTTGCCTAAAGTTTTTAATATGCTAGGCCCCACACTCTACACATCCTCTGCAATTTAAGCGGACCCTGCTACTAAATCGGGATTACGATGGGTAAAAGCAGACAAGGGACAGAAAATAATACTCATGGATTATTTTGTTAGCAGCAGACTCGCAGATTCCAGCAGAGAGTTCGTTGGAGATCTTATGTTTACTCTTTCCGTAAATGGACAGCTAAAGTGAATTCTTGGAGCGAGCGATGTCTTGTAGTTCATAATAGCCGCTATACACATTTCAATAAATCGTTACGAAAAAACCGTACACTTAAGACAGCACAGTTTTATCGCACCGATTAAACTACACACTTCTTTCGCAGCGATTTAACTGTATAGTTGTTTCGCAACGCTTTATAGATACGTTTGTAGCAGCTATAAGTAATACATTTCTCGAAGACTAACCAATACGAAGGGCGTCTTTTCGCGTGAGAGTTATATGAAAAAGTGTTCTTCAGACAATTTTTAGAGGGAGATAGGAAGACGGAAGAGAGAGATGGCACAAGTATATTTGACTACTCTATCCCCTATATATCCAACTGCTATATAATAACAGAAACTTAACCCAAGTCTGTTATTACTAGCTATGATAACATATCGTCGATACATGTAAACAAATTAGGCGAAGCAAAGCGCGCGTAAGTAAATTCATTTATTATGAACGTTTCAGCCGCGGAGTGTCGTTTATCCAAATGTTTGTGTTTACGTTTACGCGTCGTGTAAACAAAAACCACTCAGCCGTTAAACAACTTATTGGTTTTGACGCCGCGACAGCCATAAGAATAGCTCAGCCATAAAAAATCGAACGTCTCAGCCAAAATAGTCGAAGGTGCGACATCCATTGAATGTGTGCATTATTAATTGGAAATCAAACATGACTTGAATTTCTTAATCGGAATCCATACTAATGTTATAAACTAGGGGCTCCCCGCCACTTCGTACGCGATTAATCAAACTTGCGAGAGCCCTTATACCACCTTAGTCGGACCCTATCGGAAAACCCATTCTCAACGAATGTCTGCTAAGTATAAGGAGGTAGCCTTGCCAAATTTCATCTTTGTACGTCCCGCGGTTTTCGAGATTTCACGGTGGGTGACCTTTCGCTTTTATATATTATGTAATACTATGTGTGACCGCGACTTCATCCCCATAATATTAGGTAAAAAAATTAGATTATTTTTTAGCGCGATGATATATAGCCTATGGCCTTCCTCGATAAATGTTATATCTGACACTGAAAGAATTTTTCAAATCGGACCAGTAGTTCCTAAGATTAGCGCATGCAAACGAACTAACAAACAAACTCTTCAGCTTTATATATTACAATAAATAGATGTAAAAGTGACTCTGTCTGTTCCCTTTTTCTCACCTAAACTGCTGAAGCAATTTTGATGAATATTTTGTATAGAGTAAGATTAGACCTTGGAGAAGGACGTAGGCTACTTATTGTTGCGAAAATGATTGTTCCCATAAAAAATTAAAAACCTCAAAATTTCGTCGAACTCGCTGTTTACAACTGGTTTGTAAATAAAAAGTAGCCATTTGCTACGACGTTACTGTTTATCGATCTCAATTGTTGAAATAAATTATTTTTATTTTGTTTGAAAGCACAAAAATAAACATTCCAGGCACCAAAAAATTATTCACTTTGCTACAAAATCACTGTTGCCGTTCTCGTTCAAATTTACGTTGCGAAAAACAAATAAATAAGACGCCCTTAATGTTGACAAAATTAAATTTGGAAAGCAAAAATATCATCAATCCGGCAAAGCAAGAGGACACTCCACTCCAGTTTTAATTTGACACGGAAACTTTTGCTCAAAATTTTGTTATTTGTGACATCGAAAATTGTGATAAAATCTCCGTCCGGCCGGCAGTTGAAATTACTCCGGCACGAGGGCATTTAGCGAATTAAAATTATAAATATTGTTTAAACGGTTTCAGTTTTTAATGGCTCTTGAATGTTGTTGCCGCGGCACGTTTATTCGAAATTCGAAATCCTAACGGCTTTTCGGGCCGTCGCGATTGTGCTGGCAATCGGAATCGGAATAAGGATAGGTTATGTTATGTTATATTTGGTGGGGGCCCGCATGGCGGATGCACCTCGACCCTGTTGGATCTTTTCTGCTCAATAAGGATAGGTACACACGTTGTCTTACTATCAAATTTATTTTTTAATGATGATTAGGAATACGTAATGTTGAGAATATCGTCGCTTAATCGGAGTAGCCGGCATTTTAGTCGATCGCTATGTCAAGTAGGTCTTACCGTGGATGAATTGTAGATGGGAGACTAATTCTAATACTGGTTTTTTCAAATATCCGTGTTTTGAAAGGCACATAATAGTAAAACAGTGGGGTCCCGAGTAAAATAGGTCATGAGATTGTGGGGGTTGTCGCGTTTCGTTCGGTTTGTGAGATTTCCCGGTGGCCTAAACTCGTCATTAAGGGCCGGCAGCGCATCTGCTGGGCTTCTGGTCCTGCAGATGTCCATGGGCGCCCGTAGGCACTTCGGTGCCTGCTGCCTGCTCGTTTGCCCGCTTGTAACATAAAAACAAAAAAAAAATACCACACTCATAATTTAGTCACTCAACACTTTTCTTATCGGTTCTATTCGTAACGTCGACATAATTGTTATTTTTTATTATAATAATTATGATCCTGGGGTATGTAGGTTTCCCATAAAAAAATAAATCTTTAGAAAGTGTTACTTTTTAGAATAGAATATAAACAGGGGCCACTGCTTGACAAATTGCGGAACTAAGGTCATCCACGTTATCAAAAAAAGGTTCTGGAACTCTATACAACGTTATAAAAGTTAAAAGTACTTAGATAAGTTCGTAAAATATGGAAGTGAAGATGGCGCAATATATTATGTCAATGCAAACAGTACGCGGGATAATGCTTACCGCTTTTTTACGGACACGGAGGCCACAAAAAACGTGATTTTATGATCTCCGGTGTCATTTTTAAAAAGCCTTGGAACGTGTCGTAACTGAACATTAGAGGGATGAACTGAAATAAAGAGGAATCCCAGATTCCAGGATTCTAAATCCCAGGATCCTGCTAGGCGATCTTTGCTTCACCTGCTAGTGTAATTTTTATGCTTAGTTAAATAGGAAATTATAATGTTAGACTTAACGAAAAGATAGTAAAAGAAGAAATTGTGATGCCACACGACATTCTTAAAGATATTTCAACCCCCGACGCAAAAAGAGGGGTGTTCTAAATTTGACGTGCCTGTCTCTGGGTCTGTGTGTGTATGTGTATGTCTCTGTCTGTCCATGGCATCATTGCTCCCGAACGTATGACGCGATTTCAATTTAATTTTTTTTTTATTAAAGGTGACTTATGTGCGAGTGTTCTTAGACATGTTTGATGAAAATCGGTTCAGCCGTTTAAAAGTTGTGGAAGGTAAACGTGGGGAACTCAGATAAAACGATAGGAAGCAAATATATACAGGGGTATCAAATGAAAAGGTTAGGTTTGTGTGTTACAAAAAATTGGGTATTTCAAGAGGGAGAGGGGTTATGGCGTAGGGGATAAATTTACTGAATATATCCAAGTGGACTGTAGGGGGTTTTTTAAATTTCGAATTTAATATTATATAATTCTTACGGGGTTGTACGGGTTGAAACGTAACCTATGTTTTTTTTATACTCGTGTGTTCTTAGTGCAAGTTTTCCAACTTTAAGGCAATGGCAAAGTCAACTTTAATTTGTATAGAGTTCCATCACCTTACCTCGCGTTAAGTAGCGGTAACTTTATAAACTACATTGGGATTAAAGTTAACTTTACGAACAGTTTTATGGTAAAAGTATGTAAGTGTAATAAATAAATTAAAAAATAAAGTAATACGTAAAATAAGCATACACTTAAAATACTTGGCTATCACATGTATAAATAAATCATTTAAGCAAGCAAAAATTGGATTTAAATTTAAGTATTCAAAAAGCTAGCAAAAATTGCATTTAGATTTGAATTTACTTTACGGATACATAAATATACATTTACATCTTTTCTTATATCCTACGATGTAGTGATTTTATCACGCATTTATATGTATAAATTGTATGGTTATTTCAAGCAACTATAACACGCTTTTTTAATAACCACACATGTTCGATATAGTTGTTATCGTCTTACACGCTTGTCTTATGGCCACAATAACAGTACAGCCACCGAATATATTTCTTTCTCTTTAAATGTTAAAATTTCATGATTATTTCAAACAACTTTAACACGCGTTTCTAGTGGCTTCACATGTTTGCTATAGACGGTGATTACACGCTAATCTTCTGGCCACACGAACAGTACAGCAACCGAAGATATTTCTCTTCCGCGCCAGTTATCGCCCTGTTTTATTGTTAAATCCACCTCGGCTCCGATGCACTGATGAATGACAGCACTTGACTGCCTCGCCCTTTGTCTGCTTAACCGACTGCGACCGAAAAAAGATAACGTTACGTTTATAACGAAATATATTTTATAGTTTGTTGTCTGTTAGCAGTTTTAAAATTATAAAAGGTACTGTAAATAGTCTATATTCATACTATACTATACATGTGTGTAAGTGTAATTTTTACATTACTTCAGTCATGTCATCAATTCAAAATTACGTTCTTCTGACATTATTAATTGATGAATAATCACAATATATTCATTTTTTTTTTTCCTGATTGTGTAATGCTGTTGGTCAGAGCAACCTTCACAGCGTCAACGGGCGGGGGGTTTGGGGCGAGCCGAGGCTCAGCCGTTTTCGAAGCCCCGGGTGGGGCTTCCGATCGAGTGTGTCGTGAACATTGGGAAACAATAGTCAACAAAATGTTGAAGCGCAAAACATGTCAACGACGACAAACGAAATTTGTTTCTGATTTAAAATCGCATTGAGACACATAGCAATAATGAGCAGTATTCAGTTAAAAAAATGGTAAAAACATTTCAAGAAAAAGCCGATGAAAAATTTCACCACTGGGGAGTCTAGAATTATGTATGATGATACAGAGATGCGTATCTGGTATAAGACAATAATTTACATAAGTGATCAATTGCTATTATTGATGATAGTGATAAACAATTCACAACAGCTCGGGTCAGATAAGTAAGAATAGCGGTTACGAGGTAATTTGTTATGTAAGCGCGTACGAACGCAAAGTAATATCAAAGTCATGTGTATGTGAACTGTTCGTGTTGTGAGCCGAATGGAAACAATTAATACAATTCCCATGCGGCGAACAACATCCGAGATTTTCCAATTTAACTTGATAAGTTCCCGCTCCTTCCTGCTCCATTTTAGATAATACATTTCCCACCAGGATCTTCGTTGCTTTTATGTATTTCTTATCAATTTTATTGAGCCATTACAAAACGAGTGATCGCTTTTCGGCGCTACTCTCGTGTTTTTTTATAACGCTCTTGTAACGTTGATTAAAAACGAGATATAGCGTGCTTAATCGTAAACTGACCTAACTCAAAAAGCTGATATTTGGGAAATCGCAAAAAACGTTTTGTCATTTACGACTTTTTCCGCTTCTGGTTCAATAAAAACCACATTATAGTAACAAATTATGTATTTCAATTATAGGTAATGAAGTGTAGAATAATATTGAAATGTTATTGTAATGATATCTTATTATTTGTTTGTCTTTTTAACAAAAACCTATTTTAATCAAAATGACAAACATTGCTGTGTTTCAATGTTGGATGGAGATTGCGGAATAATTCATAGATTGGCTGATAGAGGACTTTGAAACGATGCTGCCTGTATCATTAATTTACTTTAGACCTAAAACGAAATCGGTCAGTTTACGATTTTGTTGATCGTATTTTATATGGTACAATATAGAGTAAAAACGGAAGGAAAATCCATCTACAGCAAAGAGAGCTTGGCTTGTCGAAAACTACTACATTTTGTCTATTAAACATAATATTTAAATAAGCACCAGGAGGAGCAAAACTTTTATGATAGGCAGGGGAGAGATCTCTTAACACTAAAAACAGAGCATAGACATTGGCAATGAAGGTATCCTTAAAGCGTATAGTAGAAGCATCGCTCAAACCTACTAGTTCGCTCAGGCGTTGCTTTGGTTCCACACTCTGTGTAGTAATGGTATGTGACCTGGCATCCGCACGGAGAAAACATAGAATGCTAAACAATTCACCTTACTTTCTTTTCATTAATTTTAAGATAGCCATTTTTTAATTGGCCAAAAATAGGCCTCAAATATGAAATGAGCACCGTCTCACTCGCAGTACTAACTGTAGAGTATACATAGAGGAGGGTAGTTGTTCATAAGAGTATAAATACAGAGTCAATCGGTTATGTGAGGCAGTTGTGTTACGACCGTTGACTTGGTAACAACTATCTAAATACATTGTGATCAGTGTGAGTACGACGCGTGTACACACCAATTTGTATAGTTATAATTACACTAAATATTTAATAATATTTAAGTAGTATCAGTGGATACTGCAGTAACCTAGAAGCAAAAGGCCTAGAAGAAGCCTACAGATTGTTAAATTACTGATTAAACTTTTAGACACTTTATTCCTCATTTATATAAGTCATAGCATTTTTGTACAATATTACTAAGAAAATTATACTGATCTCATAATGGCTTTACGAAATAATGACAAGGTATTAATTAATTTGTAGGGCGAGAGAACTTTCTAAGGTTTAACGTTTTAGCCATTGACACGGATTCAGAATTTAATCTGAGTTTCTTACAAAGTGAAATATCGATTCGTAATTACTTTTCCATAACCAGCCGTATAAACAATGCGACTTCGGAATGAGAATTTCTCGATAAAGCGAAATTAATGATGCGAACAGTAATACCCGCTTTTCTTCTCCGTTCACTGTTGTTGATGTTATTTTGCGTTATGTGTCTTACTCAGGATTCTTGATTTTAAAAATCCACAATAATGCGATTTGCTAGGAACTTCATGACTCCGACAACATCTCTGTTGAACCAGTTGCTAGTATTTACGATCCGATTCGACATAGCTTCCATTAACCGTTTGAATGCTAAGAGTTTTGGCATAAAACCTTCTCGGCACAATATCGTCGAATCGCGCTGAGACTAAAATTTATACTTGACGAAGCGTGTACGGCCGAGTTAACTGCAGGTTATCCCTTCTGTTTTGTTTGTTGACCATCTTTTAGGATGAATATTATTTGCTATC